>JAPKLW010002178.1:0-109859 GCA_026898455.1 Plectranthus barbatus
TTCATTATACCCATTCTATTTATTTTAATCCACTTGAATATTTCGATATTTTTTGTCATAGAAGTCAACTTCAACTTACCCGATGCATGTCGAAATCCATCATTTTCTGTGCATTATGTCAAGTAAACCAATAACACACGAGAAGGAAAAATAATACTATTTTCTTTGAATTATTCAGCAACCAGCATTGACTAATTAAAACAAATCAATTTACCATAAAATTGTGCTGCTTATTTTTGTGACAGATCAAGAAAATTACAAGAGAAAAACAAACAAAGTAATTAAATTGCATGCAATGCAGCCTTATTTTCCCACAGACAAATCAACTTAATTTTTTAACCAAATTTGGACTTGGTTTGATCCACAACAGATCGATCAACTTGGAAAGCCTTTGTCAGAACATCGTCAGGGATGGGAGGTCTCGAGCCAAAGAGATTGACCGGAACAATCACAGCTCCGGGAAAATGGCTGTTGAAGGCAGTGAAAATGAGTGCTTTCTCCTCTCCAACATTCATCTGGAAGTGAACCAGCCCTCTTGGGATCACAAACATCTGCCCTGCTGTCAAGTTTTTGGCGTAGAACACGTTGGAGGTGCTGATCATCCCCACCAGCAGCTTCCCTTGAATGACTATGCCCGACTCCGTGGCTCGAGGGTGTGAGTGAGGAGGATTGAGGCCACCGGGAGCTATGTCGACCCGGTTCATCGAGATTCCGAGTGTGTTCAGGCCTGGAAAGGCGAAAACATTGCCAGCCACCACAGCACTGCCAAAGGGAGTGTTGGTGTCACCCTCTCGAGCCAGGCCATCGAAGAAGAAGTCATCAGATGTCACGTTTGTCACCGGTTTGCAAGGGAAGCCGTTTATTGAAATGCTGCCTTGGAGATCAGCTACGCAGAAGTCCTGCAATGGATCAGGATCTGATGAGAGAGAAGGCAATGGTGAGAGAAGTAAGAGTGTTGAAAATAGTAGCAGTAGGATTGGAGGCTGAGGTGGTTGACTAGCTGCGGAAGCCATGGGAGCAACTACTCTTTTCCTACAAGGTGGAGAGTTAGATCGATTTATAGATAAATATTCAAAACTGGGAAAATCTAGGATAGTTAATTTGTAGTAGTTGGGCTTTTGAAACTTGATGAGCAATGACCTCAGATTATGTGAATGCTGTTGTAATGGGACTGAGTCGGAATCCTTGATCACGCGGTCCAGCTCCCTCGCAACGTCTTTGTCAGTCTTGCTGATGATGCAGTCAACTGCAAAAAAACAAATATTTTCTTGAGGGGAAGTTGAAGAATAGAGCAAAAAACATATATCATACTTGAGTTAAAAGATTTAAGTTTATTATTTGATATCTGACTTTTGTGTTTGCCTTTTCATCCATCTAATTGGTTGTGGCAGACAAAGTAGTTGATTCATAGGGATGTTTGATTTATTACTATAACTCAGAGAATTTAAGGCAGGAATTGGGGCAGTTTTTTATTGCACAAGTCATGAAAAAACCAGTTATCTTGTGAGGTTGGTTGAAGAAAATTCATCAGGGTGGGAAAATAAGGATTGCCAATAATTCCACAAAATCACACAGTAGTGAAGGGGCGCCTCCTCACGAAGAAGATCACAGTGACCAGGCCTAGATGTCTGTTTAAGCACAAAAACCAGGCAAAATATTTCAAACTATCTGTTAAGGCCTTTTTATTTGGAATCAAAGTTTCCAGGTGAAATTGACTCCATTTGTTTGAGGAGTTGACTGCTGATAGATCTAACACTGTTGTAATGATTAATGATGTATGGCTGTTATAGTAGCTCTTTTACAATCTCATGTTTGAAATTGATAAAAATAGCTTTCCTCCAACACTTGGAGCCATGGTCAACCCATTGAATCTTTTATTCCATTTCCAAGAGAGATCCAACTTTTAGCACATAATGATTTTGTGATAAAATCACTAATGCAAAACATATAAGTTCAAGTGTTATTCCCATCAAGATTAATCAAGAACTGCAGCACAGAAGAATAAAACTCTCTATGAAAATGAGAATGTAAAAATAAATATGATGGACGATGGAAGAGTTAGTAGTTTACATTGAAAAGTTAAGCCGTTTTCTGTTCTCTAGCTAAAATGTAGCTAGCCCCGGCTTCAAGTTTTACATGCCCTTCTTCACTATCTATATATCTCTCTCCAAAGCTGCACAGACCGAATCTAAAGCACATAAAACCCAAAATTTGCAACTGTGGTGCTCAATCTCCATGTGGGACAGTGGGAGAGATCTACTTTTTCGTTTAGCTGCGTTCTTCTTGCTCATTTTTCTTGCAAGGATTATGTCTATGACCTGAAGATGTCAACAAGACTGCAACCTCATCAAACCATAATAATCTTGATTTTGATTCCTACTTAGGTAACAGAAAGCTTTGTTTCAACTTTACCTGTAGCTGCGGTGGCATGAGAGTCAGGAATTCGAGAAACGTTCAACCTCAGACTCCAGTGTTTCACCAAGAAAAATCTATAGGTATAGGACTATAAGGTGTATGATGCATTTACATTCTAACATGGAGAAAATAATGGAAAACGGAATGGAACACAACTGCATGAAGAAAGCAAAGATTGAGTGTGACAGCAAATTATCATACGAAAACCCTCAGCAATCCCATGTATGGATTCAGATTCTTACCTGCAAGAAAAGCTCACGCATCTGTTTTTAAAGGGGGAGACTTTTGTCTAAGCACCCGGAGATGTTCAGCTATTTCCTTCAACAGCTTAGCTCCTTCGTCTCCCGTCTGCATCGTCTTAGCTGCATGCTTCAAGAAGCCACTGTCTGCTTCTACAACTCTCAACCTCTCTTTGATTATAGACACTTCTCTTGTAAGTGTAGCTTTGTTTTCTCTCTCTGCAACACCAGAAACATTGAGGTCAAGGCAAGCAAAGTGACAAGGACAGAGGCCATTTGTTCACCTCTTTCTTCACCATTGTTTTGGATTGTCTCCATCTCTGAGAAACTGGATTCTGCATCTACTACATTCATCTTTTTTTCCAGATCATTTAAAAGACCAAGAAGAAACCACCTCTCTCCCTCGAAACTCAACGACGATGCCTCCTCCTTTGGACATTCACAAGGATCCTCACTTTCTTTCTGATCACCACCTCCATTTAAGCTATCACAGTCTGATCTCTCACTCATCTCCGGGTAATCATCATCACCATCACCTTCACAAAACTCACTTCCAGTTTTTCGTATATGCCCGTATTTGAGTCGGTAGGCGTGAAGCTCGGCCTCCAAGGTCTTCACGTCATCTTCTTTCTTTATAAGCAAGTCCCTCATGATCTGCAGAGCTTCTTCATCGTACTCAGCTTGCTCTTCCATCATTCTCTGATACTGCAGGGCCTCCATCTGAATAGCTGCCTTCTCTTGCTGTATCCGAGTGATCATAGCCATTGCATTATTCGCAGCCACAGCAGCAGCACTCCTTTCTTTGTCCAATTCCATGTACACCGCCATGAGAGAGTCGTGGTCAAGATGAACTTGTTTCTTCAAACGATTAAGAAGGTCACCATCTAACTCGTTGAGAGGACTTATATCTAATGGCTCCACGAATGCATCAACTTTTTCGAAATTCAGTTTTTTGCTGCTCCTGTTTAGCCATCTCGGACTTTCTTGAGTTGGATCAAACTGTGCCCCAAAATACTTATTCACCCTCATGAAATTGGGAGTTCTTGTAGGATCTTCATTTAGCTCCATGGCATCTTGCAGAAATGGAGTGATTGTAGCTCTGACATCCTCTTTACCTGGTGCAGGATTCACTTCATTATCAATTGTCACTCAATGTTGTGAATTAAAGTGATTTAAACACACCTAACAAGCAGAATATAAATCGAACACAAAGATTTATAGTGATTTGAGTTCACACTTTACATCCACTCTCCAAACCCGACTCCAATGAAATATTGTTTAAGGTTAAGAATAGAATAACATAATCCATTCTCTCTCCCTCTATCCCTCTAGACTAAAGAACATTCAAACAAGTTCATCAATCAAGTAACTCGAATAATATTAAAACTATACTTCAACCATTACAAACTCATCTTATTCAATAAGAAAAAGCAACACCTCTCACCGTGATTATCATTATTCGAAGCATCATTGTTGGGAGCCTCCAGCTCGATGTCTGACATGAACTTGAGCTCTGTATACCTCGAGCGTGGGGTCTCGCGCAGATCATCATTTCTGCTAGCCAGCCACGACATCCGTGGAGATGGGGCCGAAGATTTGGTGGACAAATTCCTCAGAATCTTCTTGCCCGGTCTCGGCTTCAAAGACTCCCCACAACAAGAGCACCAGATATTAATGCCACCCCTCTCCTCCCACGGCTCTCCATCGTCCTTCTTCATCCTCCTGAGGAGAAGAGACTTCCGCTCGTCTTCCACCGGCCGGTCAAGATCCTTGGTCAAGATTCCGGGAATGGACTTAACCTTGTCGGAGTCTGGATCGGACAAGGTGGCAACACACGCTTGGCACATGTAACGAATGTCGGACAACTTCTTGTGCGCGTTGCAGTAGCCGAGGGAGGAGATGTCCCTCTTGTGGGTGTCGCAGATGGAGTCGTTGTAGTAGAAGTTGGGGGTGCGGTAGACGAGGACATGATCTATCCGGGTGCAGAGGAGGCAGGGCATCTTGAGGCCGAAGTGGCGGGCGAATTCGTTGGAGAGGAAGGCGATGAAACCGTCGAGGAAAAGCAGGGTTATCATCACCCATTCAAAGAGGACGTATCTCACGAAATGTGGGGTGCATTCGACGGTTTGCTCAACGAGCCACTTCACCAATTCATTCGCCATATTGGCCAAACCAAATACCACAGGTTTATGCAGGAAATTATTATGTGGAGTGGGATAGGATCATGAGCTAAGAAGAGAAAAGCTCAGATCATGACCTCTCTCTCCTCTTCCTCTTTTCTCCTTTACTGGTTCACCTGTTTTTGTTTTCTTCTGGGATGTCTTGCTGCTTTGTTTCTGCAAGAATTAAAAATTAAAAAAAGCTGTTGGTGTCGGAGGTTGCCTGATCCGGATGGTGGTGGCGTGTCTGGGGCTGTGTGCGGTGAATGGTCGCAGATTCAGTTTTGAGGAAGATGATGAATGAGACGTGGAAATAACTGAATTAACGACCTTCCATGAAAGTAGGGGGAGAGGGTTAGAAGATGATGATATATATACATAGTGAAATCTCATCACATAATCATGTATATATATTTCACACCCAATATAGAATATATTTTGTTGGACAGAAAATGGAAAAAAAAAAAAGGAAGAAGAAGAAGAAAGAAAAGAATAGAAGGAAGGTGTTATATAAATGTAATATAAAAAAAAATAAATATGAAAATGTATAACAATATGGGTGAAGTACAGACAAATAACACATGAAAATTACAGAGTAATTTGGTGATTCAAGTTTGTCAATCATGTTACATCTTAGAGTGTTGGTTTTTATTTAGTATTTATCACACGTGCTCAAATCACAGGCACTTATGCACATGCTGGAAATTAATTACAAGAGCGATTTATTTTATTAATATATAATATATTATTAATATAATTTCAAGTTCCATAACCAAACAACCTCCCCCTAAAAATTGAGCTATAATATTGACATTGTGGAACCGTCCAACATATCCGATATAATCAAAACAGCATCGGTTTATCTATCAATATAATCCAAAATTCCACTATCAAATGTATCCTAGTGAGACAAATCAAGACTCCAATGCCTTCAAATCATGACTGGATGGATATATAATTATATGTAGGCTTAATTCACATATTTTATCCGATTTAGAAAAGTGAAAGACAAAGATGATCCGATCCAATATATTATAAAGTATAAATATTAAATATTTTTATTTTAGAGTGAAATCAAAATTTGACAATGGTGGATAAATATTGAATAATTATAAGTTTTATTTTATGATAATATAGAATTATAAATAAATAAATTTGAACCTCATAATAAATGAACTAAATTGTTTGTGAGTTATTCATATATCGATTTATTAAAAGTTTGTCAATCTTATTTATTGAATAAACCAAACTTAAGTTTTATAGTACGCGTACTCAACTCGTGAGTAAGTTCATTAGCTAAAATCGATATGAAATATAAAATTTATAAATTCATATTTTTATAATTTAAAGTAACAAGTATAATAATTTTTTTTAGTTAAGAATAACAAATTGAATTTAGGTATGAATGTGATATATTTTTCAAGTAAATAATTTTTTTCTTTAAAAGAAATAATGAATATTTTAATTATAATGTAAATTTAAAAAGTTGGTATAAAATCAATTAAATTTGTAAATTCCAAAATATATAATAAAAAATTAAAACTTGCATTAATAATAAACTAGAACAAAATGCCACTTAACTCGACTCAATTCATTTACACTTTACATATGGTTGGGTGCCTTACTTATAAGTTGTATTTAATGATGATGGTGATTTTGAGTTGTATGAAATCATTGCTCTCATTTAAATATTGCATTTTAATTTTGTAAAGAAAATAGAATCCAAACAAATGGGAAAAAAGAGAGAATTTGAAAGAGAGAAAAGAAGTAAAAAAAAAAAACAGCACACGCATGCAGGCTTCCAGATAGACACACAAATTTTTAAACAGCTTGTCTACAGTAGCAGTTCTCCATCATCGTCATCATCCAGCAGTTTGTAGTCCGTCTCCGTACCTATTTGCCAATCAATCACAGGAGAGAAGATTATGGAGCTGCAGAACACTGTGAAGGAAGCCCTAAACGCGCTCTACCATCATCCAGACGACGCCGTTAGGATGCGAGCCGATCGCTGGCTTCAAGAATTTCAGCGCACGATTGACGCTTGGCAGGTCATTCTTTTTCTCTAACTTCCCACCGGAGATTGCCGCTTTCTTTTTAATATATATTTGATATTGCTGCCGGGTTTTTTGTGGGTTTAATGCTTGTTGCTTGTAATGTGGATTTGTATAAGTTAGTGTGTATGCGTGTGCTTTTAAGTTGAATGTAAATGGGGGGCGATGGAGGTTTTGTTTGAATCGCATTGGCATTCATTTGAGGTTTTGGGATTTTCGTGGAAAGGTGGGTTATTGGGAGCGCTTCACTGTTTTGAATCCGACGAAGATGCCGTTTATGAATAGTTAGCACTTATTACTTGTAACTTTCGCTGGAGTTTCTTGTTTTCGCCCTGAGTGGCATTTTGGTATGCATTCATAGGCGGAAGTTGCTAATGGCTCTGTAGATACACGGTTCAGTGTGATAGTTTTGCTCATGATTTCTTGTTTGAAACTTTATTTTGTGAATGTCTAGGAAGAATGAATTTCTTTTTATTTTTTGAGACTTTTACAATGCGACTCATGGGGTTTCAGAATCTGTATTGTTTACTCTTTAAGAGTTTCCAAAGTTGAATGTCTCATTGCCTAGTGTAACTTCATTGGTAAAGGTTGAGACTATCAGTTTTCTTGGCCTTTTTTCAGGATTCATTATAATAAACTCAAGGCTGAATGCTGATGGTTTGTTCATATAAACGTTAGGCACTCCGCAACACATGATTGATCATGTTATGAACTGTAGGCCTCTCATTGGTAGTTTTAAGACATATGTATAGACTCACAATGTGAATCAAAAAATTTATACCTCTATTTAGTGAACTAGTATAATAGAGTGGCTACAAATGCAAATCATGTGTTTCTCCCGTTTTTCTGAGTCCTAGTGATTGACTCTCCATTTAATTCAAGAAACTTTTTCAATGGTGTTATATGGGATTTGTCGGGCAAGGCCAATATGGTTGAAATGCTTCTGACAGAACATAGAATATTGATATATATTCTGAATGTCGCTGCTTTTTTTTTTTTGTGTGTGTGTGTGTGTGACATGTGTGTTCAAGCGGAAAGGTGGGATAGCCTACTGTCAGTGTCAAGTCAAGCACCAAAGAGCTAATGAAGAGTGACATTTTGCATCATATTCCTTCATCTTAGGCCAGATAATGTTTCTATGCAACATGAGCTGTTGTCAGTTTGTTACAGAAAATTCTTGTTTATTTAAAATAATCTAGGCTGAGAATTTGGATGATTCTTCTAGAAGACAACCTAGAGGGTTTCTAATGAAAGAGGGAACACAATGTTCAAATTGACTAAGTTTTTTGGATCTTTTTCATTATTGATTTGTCACTGAGTTATCGTAATTAAAGCTGATGAACACTACTCCACTAATCTTTACTATCATACTGAGTGAAGCCATAACTACTGCATATAACTGATCAATTCGCTCTGATTCTGCAAAGCAATTGATAGCAATACAATCACAATGAGAAATTAAGTCTGGGGTTCCTCATACTTCTTGCTGTTATTATTAGATTTACTTTTCTTGTGATGGAGCCCATGGTTTCAACTTTAATTTATTTTTACATGCATTCAATCACCTTAGTTCTTGGAATCTGCTTGTTCATTTCACAATCTTTCCTTTATAATGCGTTGTTGTGTAATTTTTCTACAAATTGATAATCAAGAACAAATGATATATTATTGAAGGGGACGGGGAGAACATAAAAAGATTCCAGGATTACAGCTTATTGGTAGTTGTGCTATTAAGGTGCCTTGTATTAATAGATCATTAGTTAAACTGGCTAATGCTCTTGGATTGATATCACATTGAGTAATTCATGTGCTTAGAATATGACTAAAAAGAGCTATTTCTGCATGGAATGTTTTAATACCACAAACATTTTTCTGAAGTGTTAATCTGTGGTCATAATGTTTAAAGTATTCTCTGCTTGATGTATAACCCTTCCCCGGCCTTCCGCCCATTTGCTATTTGTATCTTAACCTATGAGATATTTTTCTTGTGATGCACGAAGTTATGATCTGCAATCTTCCTTTACTAGAATATACGAGCACATCTAGTTTGTCATACCATAAAATTCAACATTCAGCACTTCTCTCTCTGTCTGTCTGTCTGTCTGTCTGTTTGTCTGTTTCTCTCTCTTTTCTTTTATGGTTGAAGTACTGACATTAGAGTTTTGTTCTACTTTATTGTTGAGTGGATGGGATAGTTAGGTTATGTACTATATCGATATAGAGGCTATCGCCAGTCATCGTCAAAGTACTTGAGGTGTCACAGGAAAAAGTTAAATTATCGTGATTCACTTCCTTGTTACCCCTCCCCACATTAGTATTTTCATATGAAACAGTAAGGGCCATTTTTCTCCACTCTTCCGTATCCTGTTCCTCTTGCTACTTAAGAGTTCCTTTCATGATCAAACTAATTGTAAGCATGCATTCAGGTGGCGGATAATTTGCTTCATGATACTTCTAGCAATATAGAAACTTCAATATTCTGCTCTCAAACTCTCAGAAGCAAGGTAATCAGTTCCTTCATTTTTTGGGTAGGATCAAGGTTCTATCGTCTCCTTGTCAATCTTATACTTTCTAAAACAGCTGATGATATGCCGAGATGAGTTTATAAATGTTCTATTGTGTAAGCAGGTGCAACGTGATTTTGAAGAACTACCATCTGAAGCTTTTCGTCCATTACGTATTTCACTAAATGTAAGGATGATCTGTGTTGACTTTTCTCTCTTTCCTTGTAATGTGTGGCTCAGCTAAGCTCCCTTGGGTACCATTCAATTCATTTTTCTGTCTTTCATTTATTAATTTTGTTATATTATGTCTGAGATGTCACATCTATTTTATTAGTACGACCTTTGCAAAAAATCCTTGGATTTTTCAGTGTTTTATTTCTTATTGTAAGACATGGTTAAAGTTTTATACAAACATCCTTAATAGCTTCCAACCAGAGGATGTATCACTTCTTTGATTCTTAGATCATGCACACACTATCTTACTTTATGTTACTCTAACTTATGATTTTTAGTTGATTATAAGTGGTTATAAGCAGGATATGTGAATGTATCTGTGAATGGGGTATATACTGAGCACAGGGATCCCATAGTGAAATTCATATTGATTTTAATGGAGTTTTGGGATTTATCTATTTATGTTCTCACTACAGATGCCATTGGCATGCATGACCATGAGATGATTTATTTATGGTCACACATATTGCTTTTAGATTAAGATTAATCATTTAGGCTTAGTTGTTGGCATAGAACTTTTGTTTGTTATTTTTTCTCTGTATTGGTCCTAACCATCAAAATCTTTTTGCTGATTACAATTATTCTGTGTACCTGCTAGCGTATTTTAGTAGCCTCCTGGAGTAACTGCTGTATTACTGGCAATTGTGAATGCAATAAAGTGCGTTGCTTGAGCATTTTCATATTTAATCAATGCAGACTTTACTGAAATCATTTCACAAGGGACCTCCTAAAGTTAGGACTCAGGTAAATCAATGTTACTTGAGTTGATTGATTATGTCTTTATGCAAAGAAGGCTAAATGTAAAAAGATTTAGATTAGCCTTGCAGTGGCCGCACTTGCTGTTCATGTACCAGCAGAAGACTGGGGAGATGGTGGTATTTTAAATTGGATTGGAGATGAGATGAATTCACATCCTGAATGCATACCTAGTTTTCTGGAACTTCTGAAAGTCTTACCCGAGGTATATGGAAATCCTCTCACTCTCTCTCTCACGCACACACACACACAGCCATAAACTGGATTTGTTGCTTTATGTAAGGTTTCTTTACTGGGATTCTGGGAAGGGGCTGTAACTGTCATAATCATGTCACTGAACTAGCAATTTCGTGCCTCAACACTGTCTGTCGAAAATAATTTGTACTTTAGCATGTTAGCTTGGAATATTGAAAAATATTTTTGGGGATTCAGTTTCATCTCATGGGTGTGTCCCTTGTATGTGTATGAGTTTGGCAGTTATGTTTGAGCTTAACTTAAATCTATTCATATTTCATTCCAATCTGAAAGAGAACATGCTGATTGGAAAATGTTTGGCTCTTATGTTTAGGATGAATCAACATTTGGTACAGCCAAAAATGATATGTTATTGAAATTCTTCTTATTGTGGTGATTGCAAATGCTGATCTTTGATGAACACTGGAGGACCCTGAGTCAATCCATTTAGCTCAAGGGTATTAGATGTCTAATAGAAATTTGAGTTTGCTTGTGTTTTTATGTGTATTTCTTGTATGAAATTGATAGGAGCTGAAACAATAATCACGCACACACGCGTGACAAACGCACATACACGTTTGAACAAAAACACCAATTTTATTGCTTCATGAAAATAATAAACAACTTAAACTTAAATAGACCTAAAACCAAATCTAAATCAAATCTAAGCTAATCCCATTATAATTAGGATATCAATCCCATTATAATTTGGATAACTTCAAATCTAAACTAAATTATCTAGAAAATCCAAATCTAAAACTCAAATTTAAATTAAAAATCAAACTAAATTAAAATAACTAAATAGTATGAATCAAAGCCACGCCTACGGAAGTAGGCTCATGCCCATTCTCGCCCGAATACGTGGTTCTGCTTCCTATCAGAAATCTATACATATATGTGTGTATATCTGTGTTTGCCAGGTGTGCCCCTGTTTATCTAATGCCAAAGAAGAACCAAATCTGAAATGAATCACAGTTCAGAATGTGATACATTAAGGATATTCTTGTTGGAACATTAGCCGGCTGAATAAGCAATTTTATGTGTAGTTTAAGAGACAGAATTTCTTAACCGAAGTTTTTAGGGAATCTGATTTTTGCGCAAAGTTATCATCATCATTGCTTCTTTTGATCTGTTCTCTGAAAATGACTTACCACAACTTTCCTTAAAACCAGGAAGTTTTCAACTACAAAATTGCAGTTCGTCCTGATAGACGTCGAACTTTCGAAAACGAACTTGCTGCAGGGATGGAGATTGCTCTTAATGTCTTAACTGCATGCTTGAATATTAATGGAATATCAGAGCAGGTATGTGGTGTTTTTTGATGATCTGCTTCGTTGAAGTTCGTTGGTATTATTTACTTGTTGAGTTCTCCAAAAAAATATTAAATTATTCGTATGGACTTGGGGTAACTTATAAATACTGAACATAGTTAGAATATCATATAAATCAGCGCATGCATGGTTTACGGCCAGTAGAAGTTCATACTTAGGAATAAATTTTTCCTTCTTAGGATTTTTTTGTCTTTTTTTGCTGTTTATTTTTAGATGGATTTCTGGAAAGTTGTTTCCTATCTTTGACATTGAATTTTAGTTCTTTCTAAGTTCGTACAACTTGGCAGGTTCTTGAGGCCTTTGCTTCTTGGCTACGGTTAAGGCATAGGTATTTGCTTCTTTCTACAGAAACCAATTCCATCACTGGAACTCCATTTGGGATGTATGCTGTATGGCATATATGGCATTTGTTCTTCTGCATTTTCAGCTATTATGGATTGAGAATAACAATGACTCGACCCTTTGTTTCTCTGCATTATCTTCTTGGGTCTGTTAATATCTCACTTTACTGCGTATGAGTTAAGTGAAGAACTGGCTTGTTTATACAGAACGAGTAACTCTTAGATCTCTTTATATCTGATGAATGGCTCAAAGGGCATCTATTATATGAACATCTAATACTCAACCCACTTTAACTGGCATTAGTCAGTGGAGAAATTTTTTTCTTTTGGTAATATGTGGAACCAACAAGATCATAGAGCATCATGTTGGTGCATGTAAAGAAGAAAGCGAGGCTACTATCTACTGAGAATTCTCAGAAACCTTCCATTCATTTTGATATGTACAAATCAATGCCCCACTTTAAAAAGATAAATAAATTTAAGATTTATGATCTTATTGAATTAATTGAACTTCCCCTCCAACACTCTACTATTGTGGATGTGCTGTGGAGTCTCGTTCGATGTTCATCTAATCTGTAATAGATCCCATAAGCCTGTTGCCTCTGCTGCTCTACTTCTGTTTCTGAAGCATGCATTCTTTTGGATGTGATCCATGCAAACAAAATTCATTGCCCTTATAATGAGTCCTCGTATATATCATGTCTGTAGTCATTGATTCACTTCCTCAGCTACCACGTTGACACATGATCTTACTATATTACTGGTCTCAGGATTCCAGTTTCGGCTCTTGTATCACATCCATTGGTGCTCACAGCTCTCTCAGGCTTGGATAGTGATACACTATTTGAAGCATCTGTTAATGGTTTGTTGAAAACGTATTCTAATTCTTTTCTTATCACATTTTCTATTATAATATTGCAAGTTCATCGTTTTTGTCTCTTCTGAAGAATTTTGTTATGAACCTACGTTATGTTCTTTCTGATGGGATTTGGTTAAAGTAGATGGACATTCCATCTTTGTTTCCCCCAAGGGCTGTCAACTTGATTCCCTTCTCTCAATGTATTTTTGTACTGGTTTATCTTATTCTATGTCATTTGGAAATGATTTGTGAATAGAGATAAGTTTCTAACTAAATATAAGAACAAGCGTCTTGACAATTTTTATTATCAAAACTCAAAAGTTGAAATTAGTGTTTGCAAGAAGCCTCAAGATTCTTGATATGAAATTGAAAGCTATATTATCCTGGATTCTACATAAGCATGGGATCTTTTGAACTGACTAGGGCATTATAACTATCATTTTAGTAGAAAGATTGATTCAATTATCTCTTGAATGGCCGCAACATGTACTGATGCGCATGTACCATAGGTTGATTTTGTGGTTGCATCAGCTATTCTGAACTTAGGAGTTAAGTCACATACATCTGGTGGTAGGATTCAAAGACATAGATTTGGGTTCATGAATTAGCTTTGCATAAAGTTTAGCAAGACAGTCTTACTCCTGTTGATGCTTTAACTATTAGGTCTTTCAGAGTCAACAGGAATGCTACAATATTAAGGACTCTTACTTTTACCTATTATCTACCTGCAGTTATTTCTGAGTTGATTCAATATACGGCAGTGAGAAACCTTGATGGAGTTGCTTCTCAGATGCCCTTGATTCAAGTACTTGTTCCTAGGGTTATGAATTTGAAACCTCAGCTTAAAGATCCCACCAAGGTATTACATTAGTAGGGTGTGAGAGTTATTCTTTCTTCCATAATAAACTCTTGTCGAGATCTTCCTTTTGATTTTTAAGCATTTTTTTCTTCTTTTTAGAATTGTTGCAATTATTGTGAAACATGATTGGTGAGTGGTTATTTCTTTATTTTTTAAACCATTAAATAATTTAGATGCTTGATATTTATGCTGTGTTTCATAGTTGGTTCTTCATTTATATGCTGATTTCATGAATACAATTAACATCCAAAAAAATCTTCTTGTAATTGTTTGTGTTTGCATTTTAAAAACTCTTGACATGGTACCGATGTAGTTCTATGCCATAATATTGTTGGAAAGTCTTAGAGAATAATATTAGTTGGAATTGAAAGATTATAATTTAGTTTCTCTAGCTTGGGCCAGCTTTTGGGGGTGGAGCCAGCGGGTTTGATTGAGTTTTTTCAAGCAAAAACTGAGAATTCCAATTAGTATCTAACTCTAATTGGAACTGACTGTTTTGGCTAGAAAGAAATTGGAAAAGATTCAGAGATATGGAGGAGTCTCTACATTATGTACTCGGATAGGCTGAAGTTCAATGTCACTATTGACTATTGAGTTTTGAAGACAACAATATAATGAGGTTTATATGAATGATATTATTAAAGACTAGAATGTAATATTTTTTGAATAAAAAGAAGGGACATCGGGTCCTCAGCCGCCCCAACATTCTTTTATGGATTAGGTTTGTTTCAATTTATTAGGGTTCCAGCCGCCAGTTTTTTTAAAGGGTTTATTATGGTTTAGGGTTTCAGCTGCCAGTTAGTATTTCAATGTTTAGGGTTTCAACCGCCAGGTACTTTCCTCATGTTTTGTTATCTGTGATTTCCTTTCCTTTTTTAATTTTTTGCTTGAAGCATTAAAATTTAAACAATTATTTGCTTACTAGTCTAGCATGATACATTTAAATTTATTTGATAATTAATATTTGAGTAATAAATAATATGTATATATAATTTATATATATTGTTTTTTAAAGGATCCTTAAGGTGCTCGCCTCACCCTAAGTCGCCTCGTGCCTCGCACCCACGTTGCCTCAGCTCGCCTCTTGCTTTTTATAACTAAGATTTCTGCTTAATTTTATGCTCCCTCCGTTCCATTTGAATTGACCCACTTACCAATTCGGGCGTTCCAATCAAATCGACCCATTTCTAAAAATGACAATTTTTTCACACTCAACAATAAAATATTAATTCCACTTACAATTACAGCCCTTAATTCCCATGCCGAAAAGAAGAGGGCCAATTCACCCGGGACGGAGGGAGTACTATAATTGTTGTTTCATATAAAAACCACTAGCACAGTGACAATGATATTTCAAATGAGTTGGTGCCTCTGAAAAAGAAGTTAATTTTGTAATTGGTATTAAAGGTACTTAGATGGTTTGGCATGAGGTGTTTGTTATGGTACTAGTGAATATCATATAATTAAATTTAAGAATTTGGACTGAGTAATGAGGAGCCTGTAAAAGTATTTACACTTTGATGGATAATATAACAATTAACATCGACTTTTTGTGGCCTCCAATAGATGGCTTTTCGTGGCTATTTTAATTAGACTTCCATTTTCTGGCGGGCACAAGGTACTATATATTTTCGTATCTAGAATCAACACCCATTTAAATATATATGATGTATGGTATGCCTAGAGTGCCCTTAGGCCATTTTTTTAAAAACTTATTTCTGCGCAGTTGTATATGATATTTCTATATGAACTATTCCCTACTTGTCTCAGGATGAGGAGGATGTGAAGGCTGTTGCTCGCTTATTTGCTGACATGGGAGATGCATATGTTGAATTGATTGCTACTGGTATGTAACTTTCAATGTCTAGAAACCTTCTCCAGATTTGGTTGCTTTTATATAGTATACTCTATGGCTGGGCTTAAATGTTTTTCTTCTTGGTGTAAATGTATGTGTATCTATCTAGATAAGATTCATGTGTATGCACATAGCTGAAACATGATGTGGACTATTAATTGCTTGTTTTTAGAGGGCTGTTTTACAATTCAGATAACTTTTCTCTTCAGGTTCTGATGAATCAATGTTGATTGTGCAAGCATTACTTGAAGTTACTTCACATCCAGAATTTGACATAGCTTCTATGACCTTCAATTTTTGGCATAATCTTCAAATTATATTAACTGAGAGGTATTGATATTATTATTCTATTTTTTTTTTGTATCTGTTCTAGATTGTTATTTTAACTTGATATTTCTACTGGATTAGGAATACTCATTATCTGTATGGTAATGATTCACCTGTCACACCTGAGAAATCCCCTCAGTTGCTGGCATTCCATTCATCATATGAAGCACTTGTTTCCTTGGTGAGGCTTTTCTCATGTTACGTACTTTCTATTTTAGATTCAAGATTGATTTTCTTCAAATCTTATTTAATGCTCGTATTACTTTGTTAAAAGTGCGCAAACAAAGCATTTCGTAATCCGGACTGGTAATATTCTATTTGTAAATTTAACATGGTTTTTTAATGTCTTGGTGTTCTTTTTCACTGGCATTGAGACAAAATAAATATATTCCAATTTTGAATATTCATTACATTGGTGAATAAGTTCTGATGTAATACAGAAGTTGGATGGTTTTAAATAATGGGTGTGTAAATATTAGAATGAATTATCTTGAAGATTCTGCACATGGTAGAGGTTGGTAAAGTTTAGATATTTCATATATGCAAATAAAGAAGAAATGACTCAGGTGCTCTTACCACAAATCACAATTTATTTTTACCATCTACGTGCCTCTGTACTCTAGTACTCACTTTGTCTATGTTCTTTAACTATATAAAACAGATAATCATGCTGTAGAGACTTTAATAGTATTTACAATTTCCTCAGCAGTTTCAGGGGAAGCGATATACTTATATTCATAATTGCAGCCTGATATGATTGAGCTGTCATTTATTTTCTCTCAGGTCAGTGTCAAAGTTGAATATCCCCAGGATTATGCAGATCTTTCAAGAGAGGACCAGAAAGATTTTAATCAAACCAGATATGGTACAGTTTCTGTTTGATCTGATAATTGGTTTCCTGCATGTTTCTACATACTCTTAATAGTACAGTTTATATTTTCTTATTCACATATCATAGATATGCTCTCTTTCCCTTTGATGATTGATAACTGCAGTAAAGCGGTTAAGCAAATAATAGTTTTACACCCAAGGGTGGTCGATCCCACAGGGAATGTGCAATGAAAAATCCAAAGTATTAGTTATAATTTCTAGGACATAAAAGTTTGAGGAAATAGAAAAGGGTTTTGTTTTGAAATTAAAGATGACAAGTGCAGAAAAATAAAGGGTTTTGAAAACAATTAAAGGAAAGCACAGATCCTAGGGCAGATAATCTAATCATCAACATGCAAATATCAATCAACTCAGCAATGGGGAAAACATAGATTTTTGTGGATTAAATTCCTTGGTCAGGCAATTAAATCCTAGATTATTAATTAGTGACTATCTCCTCTCGGTCTCAAGAACACCAAATTAATCAATCTCAATAATTTTCTAATTAATTCCTATGCAAGTTTCTTCCTTTTGAGACAGAAAACAAACACAATTAATTCTCTCTTCCTGTTAATAATTTTCATCTCTCGATCCATCAATTATTAACTATAAACCTAGATCTCAATTCACCTCTCGGTCCTTTTAATCGAGATTATAAAATTAAACCAGAGAATTAATCCATGCTATATGAGTTGATATCAATTAGACATGCATCAGAAAAGAAAAAGAAATCATCACCCTAGAACCTGTTTAGGGTTCTAGCCACAAAACATGACTAGAATTAAAGCAAACATATTATTAATGAACTTACAAATAAAGAGGAACCTTGAATGTCTTGTAAAAACTCCAAAGCTCAATTATTCTAAGTGTAATAATGCATAAAAGATCTCTGAAATTCGTGCCTAAGAGTTCATATTTATAGAGGGGGAAAAAGACCTAATTTGAGTATTGGGTCAAAATAGCAAAAACTGCCAAAACAGGCCAAAAATAGCCTTCTCGGACCTCTGTGGCTGTCGATCGACACAACCATCCAGTCGAAATCCGGGCTGAAGTTTGTGACGTTTCTGAAATTTTGACCTCTGTTTCGATCGACAGGGAGGATTTCGATCGACAGGAATCCTGTCGGTAGACACAAATCCTGTCTCTCGACACAAATCCATCTGTCTGCGCAGTCTCACGGTTTTGGCCATAACTTCCTCTCCCGAACTCCGATTGACCCGATTCTAGTTGCGTTGGAAAGCTAACTCAAAGATCTTTCCATCCATGTGCTCTATTAGCTCAGATTCCATCTGTGGAAGAAGTCGTGACTGTTCCTTTGAACATCATCTGCTTTCGGTACGGGTTTTCAATGAATTTGGCCTAAAACCTGCAAAATTCACCCATCAAAGGCATAACACCCTCTAAAGTAGACTCATGCACAGAAATAAGTAAAAACATAATGTAAAACACTTGAAACAATGGAGAAAAATACAGATAAGTGAGTATAAATATGAGCTTATCAATGATGAAATAGGAATATGAATTGAGTTGAACCATTCGACACCACATGAAATGTGACCACTTAAGCAGTACATTAAACTTAATAGTCAATGGGATAGAGTTTGTCCCTTCATGTGTTTCTAAGATTAGCTTTCAAAAAGCTTGATGATTAAACTGTGATGGGCTTTTGTTTTCGCCTGTTTGTTAATGACCTTGGTTATCTGAAACTTTTAACATTTGTTATTTGGAACCACAAGTTCCCTATTTGGAACACTGCCACTGAGTTGCACTTTTCCCCATAAACTCAAGTTCTAGGAATCTAGATCAAGTCTTTCTTGGCATATATTTCAATTTCCTGAGTAACTTCTGTAATTTAGCTTCTCATTTTATTTTTGTTGCCGTAACTAAAAGTTTAACATCAAAATGCCTCAATGTTGTGGCTGTACTTGGACTCCAAAACCGCTCCTGAATTAGTGTGCTGCTTCAGCTTGATTATGGTTTCCATGATGTCAAAAGTGAATGTGATGTTCAGAATCATGTTAGCTTAAGTGCCAGTAATCAAAAGCATGTTCAGACCGTTTTAGCTTAAGTTGCAGTAATCGTGCTCGCATTCTTGTTTCTTTTCACCTCAGTTGATGTAACCTGTTGTTTATTTACTTCTCTAAGAGTTTTCTTTCATCTCATGAAATATAAGTACCGGAGGTGCAAGAGGGAATCCAATATTAATAGAGGGTAAGAAAGGGAAATCTAGGCTTTCAGAGAATTGATTTTTCTCTTTCTTTTTGCCTGATGCATCATTAATCACATTATTTATTGTGCTATCTTATCTATACCTTTTTCTGAGAGCCTATTAATCTATTTATATTTGCCTACGCAGCAAACATGTTTAAGGCCCTACAGGTTTCTTATGTTTGTAGAGTAGCAAATGAAAAATCTGGATTAAACAAGGGAAACCACAACCCTGTAAGGGTATTACTGAAAACGTAGAATAGATAAATGTCCCAAGGAAAGTTACATCACCATCCACCTCCATCTCTTCCCTTGTTTTTGTTGTAATTTGTCATGCCTACATATAA
This sequence comes from Plectranthus barbatus, assembly GCA_026898455.1. NCBI lineage: Eukaryota > Viridiplantae > Streptophyta > Magnoliopsida > Lamiales > Lamiaceae > Plectranthus > Plectranthus barbatus. The sequence continues at coordinate 19,590 of JAPKLW010002178.1, forward strand.
ATCTATATGTTTACCACCACAATCCACTATACCTTCTGATGTGACCTGTTATATTAACTGATTGGTTTTCTCACAAAATTATCATGCTGCAGCTGTCGCGGATGTGCTCATTGATGCAGCTTTAGTTTTAGGTGGTGATCCTACACTGAAGATTCTTTACATGAAGCTTATTGAGGTACATGTTGTCCCTTCACTGAATCACTGCTATAGAAGTCCATTTTTATCAATCCTTAAATCTAGATGTCCAGTAGATGATTAGTTAAGGTAAAACCTAATGCACCATTTTTAGCCAGTATCAATTCTTGATTGCAGTTTCCATCATCCTTTAAATATTTGCCCACATGGAAAAAGAAATATGAGGCTAGGAGTTAGTGGTTGTGATATATGAAATGCTATAATTAATGCATATCGATAGAAGTGATAGAATGGCAAAGTATATTCCAGCTAATGATTGGTATTGAGACCTGCTAGTTGTTGTTGTGCCTTGCACTTGGTGATTTCTTGGGCAAACATACGAGATGATACTCTACATGGAAAAATATATTTTTAATTCGTTTTAAAGTGTAACAATATAGTCTGATCGTTTGAGTGGACAACTTATTTCGCATTAACTTGAATACATATTTTCTAGCTCGTGAAAATACTCAACTTCTCTGCTGTTGTTGTAGGCGGCCATTCTAAATGCTCAGCCACTCTGCTTTTTGTGATCAGTGGCCGACAAAATAGCCTTCTAGTTTTTTTAAGAAAATGAAATTTCATAACAGATGTGTTCTAGCCTTAAAGTTTTTTTGTAGCATGGAGTCATCAATCCTTTTTGCTTGTAACCTGAAATATATTCAAATACATGTTATGACCCAAATTTTTGAAAGAACAGCCTAAGTTATAAGATCTGAGAAAGAGCCAGTAAGTAGATTAATTGTGGAAATGAAAGCCCTAATATTTTAAGGCTGTATTCTAGGTCTGTTGACTGTTCAACAAATCAAGATCTTGCTGCTATATACGTTATTCTATTACCTATCATGATCATTCAGTATCCCAAACCTTGTTAATACATGAAGTTATTAACCACGTCTGCATCTTCCTCTTTTGCATGATACAACAGGCTGTTAGGAACTGTGGGCGCAATCACACAGATTGGCGTCCAACAGAAGCTGCTTTATACAGCATACGAGCAATATCTGATTATGTATCTAATACTGATGGCGATGTGATGCCTCAGGTTTGAACATTCTCCAGTATCAGGCTGTAAATTATAGTGCAAGCTCTGCTTCACATTCTTCATGTTGTTCTCACTAGTTTTTTCCCCACGATGGGTGATTTTCCCAGTTGAAAAATAGTCCCAACAGAAGCTTGTTTTGATGTTACAATTATCTTTGTTGTATAATTCTTTACTAATTCAGAACAACATCAAACATGCTTTGTTTTGTCAGATCATGAATATACTTCCACAGCTTCCTCATCAACCACAACTGCTGCAGACAGGTAGTACTACTCCATGATCTAAAATCCATAAGGCCTCCTTTTTTTGTCTTTCACTAGATGCAATTGTTGCTTCCTCATCAACAAGTACTTTTTGACTCATTCTTCTTGAGTTTCATATGAAACTAAATTTATTTTCTTTGTTTAGTGTGCTTGGTAGTTGGGAATTACTCAAAATGGCTTGATGCTGCACCAAGTGGACCTTCATTCTTGTCACCACTTATAAATATTCTTGTTAGTGGCATGAGTGTATCAGAGGAGACTGCAGCTGCTGCTGTGACGGTAAATATTCTTTGCTTAGCTACTCGTGCTGTTTCACTGGCTAGTTATAGATTCCAGACTGAAGGAACTTTCAATGTTTTTTGAGCTTCATATTTCATGCTTTGTGATTTATATTCTTATAATATATGAGCAATCATTATGCATTATCTTTATCAAATTGTGATTATCTTCATCTGTAGTCTAGTCTGTATCTATATAAGTTTTAGTAGTAACCAGGAATCTGGTGTTCTTGTAGTTAAATGCCAAGCGGAAAATTCTTCTTGACTAGGGGCTTCTCTTGTCTCACGGTCTCTCACCTGATATTTAGTTTATCCTCAAAACTGTATTCCTGTGTTGCTGGCTCTGCAGTATCTACATTTTACTTGATCACTGTTTATATAATATGTTTGACTGTAGACTGCAAGAAAAAGCTCTGTGGATCCTTGGATGGTCTTTTCCAAATATACCAAGGGGCAGTAATTGGAGAAGGTCCTTTCAAGGTTGCTGCTGAAGACTCGTTGCATCTAGTTGAGGCTCTTAGGTATCAGTGTTTTTTTTATGAACATAGATGTTGGATGGTATTTGAAATTGTGTTAACTTGTTTCAAAAACCTTTGTCTGCAGTATGGTTATCACAGAACTTCCTTCAGAACATGCTAAGAAAGCCTTAGAAGCATTATGCTTGCCTGCTGTTGCTCCTTTACAGGTTCGTATTGTCTTTGGGAATCTTTGAGTCATTATTTGTGGTTGAGTAACCCTGTCACATGATAATAAAATAGGTCAAGGCCCTTTAATTCTGGGGCAGAAGCCTGCCCGAGATTTAACTGTTCATATAGACCGACTGGCAAATATATTTAGGTAAAATGCATATACATGTCTCAGCTATGTTTTCCATACTTTTTAGTGAAGCTAAATTACTATATGCAACTTCAGACATGTAAACCATCCAGAAGCTGTTGCAGATGCTGTTCTTAGACTTTGGCCAATCTTCAAATCAATATTTGATATGTCAGTGCTTGATTTACTGTTTTGATAAATTATTTAGTTGTATTGCCTTGAGTACTATAGCTGTGCTAAGTCTAAGCTCGAATATTTATGCTGCAGTCGTTCTTGGGACATGCGGACTATGGAATCTCTTTGTCGAGCATGCAAAAATGCTGTAAGATCTCTGAACTATGATATTTTCATGACGGTTTATTTCACTGATTCTTACGTTGATTAAGGCTAAAATGATTGTATACCGCATCTGCTTTTTGTTAAAAAATCAATTAGGAATGGGGTTAAAGGGGAATCAGTTTTATTTGATGGTGCTTTGTGTGAGGGATCTGGAATCAAATGAAGTCTATGATCTCCCCATCTTCGTTAGTTAGCCTCACGATTCATCACTATTCAAATTGATTTCCACTGTGATTGACCTTCTTGATCATACCCATTTTCATACTAATGAAGTTTGGTGTATGTCACTTATATGACACCATGGTCAAATTAGTTAGTGTGGTATGGTTTTGTTACAGTGAGTTCTTGATAGAGTAGATAGATCGAACTAGAAAATAAATAATGATAATGTAAAAAATACCTCCAAATAGATCCTTCACACGCAATTCTGCCCATATAACGTCATTCTTCATAGCTTACTTACATAATAACTCCCAAAAATATTGGATGAGCACAACACAAATGCTAAAATAAATTCTAATTTATGTCTAGCAATATTTAAATAAATCTAACAATAATTAAATGTTATTTGTATTAAATAAAGAGTGAGCCTCCCGTGAGACATGCTCACATGTGTTTTTGTGAGACATTATAACACATTCCGATCATAATACATTTGTGAATAGCACATTGCGATCGGAATTAGAGCATTTCGATCGAGGTTCAGAGCATTCCGATGAGAATGAAAACATTTCGATCAGATGAGAGCATTCTGATCCGAAAGATAGCATTTCGATCAGAAAATGAGAGCATCCCAATTGGAAATGCTGCATTCCGATCATAATGCTCTATGCACAAATAAGCATCCGATCAAAATGCGTCATGTCTCACATCTCGCACAAGTTTTTGCCTTAAATAAAATATGTCTATATAATAAAGTCTCCAATCCCTTCAAAATAGACTTGTCCTCAGGAGGATACTTTGGAGTAAATGTATTTCTTGTGTTGATTTGCAGTCACTGGGCAACCATCGAGGCTTGGTTATATAGGCATTGTAGGTTGCACTACCATCATAAACAATAAATCAATAAGGTAACAACAAAGTTCGTCGATCAAAACAGATAAGAAGTACTCATGGAAGGTTGTTTAGCTTGAATAATAGTTACCATAGTATTTTCTACCTTTTCTTCCTTAAGCCTTAATTCTGGTTGAATCTGCTTGATTTCCTTTCCCTAAAGAGTAGCTTCACATTCATCAAGATGAGTTGCCTCATTCTCAACATTAACATGTGCTGCGGGTAGTATATATTTATGTCTGTAGCTTTCGAATGTGCGTGGTGATTGATTCATTTTTGCGGTTATCAAAGATTACGTTCATAGTATGCTCATTTGTTTATGCAAATCAGCATGAGATTCACGATTCCAGAATTTGAGTTTAAGATTTCAGTGTTTGGACTTTAAGATTTCATCGGGAGCTGGCAGTCACGTGCTTCCAAACTCACTGTGGTTGCATCTATATGCAATTCAAGTGCCGTCAATCTCTTCTCTATCCATCAAATGTGTGACTACACGACACAAAAACGTGTGACCATGAAATTCCCAGTCATTGGAGCAGGAAATAAATTCTTAGAATGAAGAGTTCGAATAAGAAAATGTTGCAATACCTTAATTGTTAATTATTTCCTAGATTGTAACTGTAAATTTACAGCTAGAATAACAGATTTTAGGGGATTTAGAAGATTGGTTTTTTCCTTCCGTTTTAGACTTCTTTTTAGTGTATAAATCTACACTTTGTATTTGGTTAAAAATCAATGAAATACAGAAAATATTATGTCTTCATGGCATCAGAGCAGGATTAAATTCCTGGGGAAAAAAAAAGAGAAAAAAAAATGAGTTCAATATCGGGACAGCAGGAGAACAAATCGGAGGATAGTTCATCCTTCCAACTAACGGTAGAGAAATTTGACGGAAAGAATTTCCGTCAATGGGCTCAAGCTTGTGATTGAAGGCAAAGGAAAGCTTGGTTACCTAACCGGAGACTTGACGAAGCCAGCAACTGAAGGTTCAGTTGCTTCCCTGCAGAAATGGAGATCGGAGAACTCAATGGTGATAGCGTGGCTCATAAACTCCATGAAACCGGCAATTGGAAAAACATATATTTTCTTGCCAACAGCCAAAGATGTCTGGGATGCTGTTCGGGAGATGTACTCCGATGCTAAAAATGTATCTCAAATTTTTGAGATCAAAAGCAAACTTAGGCGAACGAAACAAGAAGAAAGAGAAGTCACTGACTACTATATGGAGATGCTCAATCTGTGGCAAGAACTCGACTTGAGCGTTGAAGAAGAGTGGGATTGTAGTGCTGATAGTGTACGATACAAACGCAGGTTGGAGAATGAAAGAGTTTTTGAATTTCTAGTTGGTCTTAATCGTGAATTTGATGAAGAGGCCGGATTTTGAGCCGAGATCCATTGCCAACAATACGAGAAGTTTTCGCTGAAGTTCGGAGAGAAGAAGGGCGACGAAATGTGATGATGAAGGGCAGCAGTGAGAGAATTAATATCTCTAATATGTCTTCTGCGCTAGTAAGCAAAGGAGACTCAAGTGGATTGGTCCACAAAACCTCGATTGGGTCCGAAACAGCACCTTCAGCTTTGGCAACCAAGGGTAACCATGGAAGTACACAAGGCCATGGCACAAATCAAAGAAGACGCCCGTGGTGTGAACATTGTCACAAGAGTGGTCATACCAAAGACATATGCTGGGAGATCTATGGTAAACCAGCTGATTGGAAGCCAAGGCAAGCTGTTAGGAGTCGTGGATATCAAACTATTACAGAAGAAAAGAAGGGGAACAACTCGAGTCCAAATATCCTCAATCCTGAGCAATTGGAGCAGATTTATAAATTGTTCTCGAGTTTTCAAAATCATGGTCAGTCTTCTAATGTTTTTGCCAGCTCTCTAGCTCAAAGCGGTAATTCTCTAAACGCGCTTATTTCCGCAAAAATTAAAATTTCTTGGATTATCGATTCAGGCGCCTCTGATCATATGACAGATTGTTATTCTCTGTTTTCTTCATATACCCCATGTTATGGAAATGTTAAGGTTAAGATTGCAGAAGGTTCTGTATCACCTGTTGCAGGAAAAGGAAGTATTAAGATTTCTGACACCATTATGCTAGAATCAGTTCTTCATGTTCCCAAGTTGTCTTGCAATTTGCTATCTTTGAGTGAGTTAATAAAACACTCTAATTGCACCGCTAAGTTTTTGTCTACCCATTGTGTTTTCCAGGACCTTTCATCGGGGAAGACGATTGGCAGTGCTAAGGAATGTGAGGGACTCTACTACTTTGAAGAGGTCAATCAAGGTACCTGATATCGAATTGCAAATTGCGACTCTGCATCTACCCTTAAGGATAGTGAAGTCTTGTTATGGCATTTTAGAATGGGTCATCCCAGCTTTCAGTACATGAAACATTTGTTTCCCTTCCTATTCTTGAATAAAAAATCCTTTGGTTATGAGTGTGAAATTTGTGAACTTGCTAAACACCATCGTCCTTCATTTTCTAAATCCGAATATAAACCTACCAAACCATTTACTTGAATTCACAGTGATGTGTGGGGACCATACCGTACTCCTGATCGGAATCGTTCAAAATGGTTTGTCACATTTACTGATGATCATTCTAGAGTTTGTTGGGTATATTTGTTAAAGGAAAAATCTGAAGTTTGTTCTACATTTACGAATTTTCACTTGATGATCCAACACAATTTCAAACAAAAATCAAAATTATCCGCACTGATAATGGGACTGAGTATTTCAATACTTTTCTGGGGGTTTATTTCCAAAAACACGGCATCATACACCAAAGTTCTTGTAACAACACTCCACAACAGAATGGGATTGCTGAAAGAAAAAAAAACATATTCTAGAAGTAGCACGCACCTTACTGTTCTCTACAAACATGCCTATTAGATTATGGGGGGATGCTATCCTAACTGCCACATTTCTTATAAATCGTATGCCCAGCCGGGTCCTTTCCTTTCAAACCCCACTTCGAACTCTCACCTCAAATTTTCCTCACCACAAATTGGGAACAACCTTACCCTTAAAAGTGTTCGGATGCACAACATTTGTTCACATTCACCCTCAGCACCGAAGCAAATTTGATCCCAGAGCACGAAAATGTGTTTTCATAGGCTACTCTCCTACACAAAAAGGGTACAAGTGTTATGATCCTATTACAAAACAGTTATTTGTTAGTCGTGATGTAACATTCTTTGAAAACACACCTTCCTTTAAAAAAATCACTCTTCAGGGGTAGAACATAGATGAAGCTTGTTTTTTGGAAATGAACTCAGAGTCAGTCCCAGAATCATCAAACTCTAAATTCTCCTTCAATATTGACCCAGAAGATTCCATCACCTCTAATCCTATTCCAAACTCACATTCTAGAATGCCACAAACAGAACGGAACGAAAACTCAGGGGAAGATGTAGAAAATCAAAATGTTAAGGAAATATTGGTGTACTCTTGAAGACCAAAATCAAATTACAAAGAGCACCTCACATCTGAAGCACCAAGAGAGTCTGAACCAATGACAGGTCCGCCTTCTCATGAGTCATCAACAACAGAGTTCACAGACCTTGATCTTGCAATTGCTTTCAGAAAAACAAAACGGTCATGTACTCTTCACCCTCTTAATAAATTTGTATCTTACAAAGCTCTGTCTTCAAATTTTCAAGCTTTCACTGCTAACCTTGATGAGACAGAGATTCCAAAGAATATTGATGAGGCTCTTCGAGATCCAAAATGGAAAAAGGCAGTTATGGAGGAAATTAATGCTCTAGAAAAGAATGGAACTTGGGAGCTAACTGAATTACCGAGGGGAAAGAAACCAGTTGGCTGCAAATGGGTGTTTACTGTGAAATATTCCACAGATGGGAAGATTGACCGCTACAAGGCTCGTCTCGTAGCTAAAGGGTTCTCACAAACCTAAGGTGTGGATTACATAGAGACATTTGCTCCGGTGGCAGAACTGAACACGGTACGAGTCCTCTTATCTCTAGCAGCTAATTTGGATTGGCCCCTCCAACAATTAGATATAAAAAATGCTTTCCTGAATGGCAAGTTGGAAGAAGAAGTCTTCATGAATCTACCTCCTGGTTTTGAAAAACAAGAGAACCAAGTGTGTAGACTCAAAAAGTCCCTCTATGGTCTCAAGCAATCACCAAGAGCTTTGAAAGATTTACTAAGGTAGTGAAGAGTCAAGGATATAAGCAAGGCCACTCAGATCCCACCATGTTCATTCGTGAATCTGGTGATGGGAAGAAAACAATTCTGATTGTGTATGTTGATGATATAATTCTCACCAGTAACAATATAGATGAAATGGAGAGACTCGAGACGATTCTAGCTTCAGAGTTTGAAGTAAGAGATCTTGGAGAAATGCGATACTTTCTGGGAATGGAGGTTGCTAGATCGAAAAAGGGAATTAGCATTTCCCAACGAAAGTATGTTCTTGATTTGCTAACTGAAACAGGTATGCTTGGATGTAAACCCAGTGATACTCCAATAGAAGTTGGAAAGAAGACCGGGGACACATGAGGTGATGCAGTTGACAAAGAGAGATACCAAAGATTGGTGGACAAACTTATCTATCTGTCTCATACCAGACCTGATATTGCCTTTGCAGTAAGTGTTGTCAGCCAGCACATGCAATCTCCAAAAGAAACTCATTTGGAAGTAGTATATAAAATACTCAGGTACCTTAAAGGATCCCCGAGAAGAGGTTTGTTGTTTAAGAAGAACGAAAGCAGAGAAGTAGAAGTGTTCACAAATGCAAATTGGGCAGGTTCAATTGAGGATAGAAGATCTACAACTGGATATTGTTCCTATGTGTGGGGCAATCTAGTCACTTGGAGGAGTAAAAAACATAATGTAGTCGCTAGAAGCAGTGCCGAAGCAGAATTTAGAGTAGTGGCACAAGGGATATGTGAAGGGTTATGGTTGAAGAAATTGTTGGAAGAACTCCAAGTTGAAGTTAGTTACCCAATGAAGCTCTTTTGTGACAACAAGGCTGCTATAAGCATTGCACACAATCCAGTCCAACATGATCGGACGAAACATGTGGAGGTTGATCGGCATTTTATCAAGGAAAAAATCAATACAGGAATCATCTGTGTGACATACATCCCTAAAGGGCTGTCGCGACAAACTTTTGAGAAGTTCAACTACAAGTTGGACATGATTAACATCTATGGTCCAACTTGAGGGGGAGTGTTGCAATACCTTAATTGTTAATTATTTCCTAGATTGTAACTGTAAATTTACAGCTAGAATAGCAGATTTTAGGGGATTTAGAAGATTGGTTTTTTCCTTCCTTTTTAGACTTCTTTTTAGTGTATAAATCTACACTTTGTATTTGGTTAAAAATCAATGAAATACAGAAAATATTCTGTCTTCATAAAATAAATAAACATGCAGTAAATTACACAGAACTTCATTCTTCATAACATATTGAGGTAATAATTTCTAGAGACTTACGATATGAATATTTTGGAGACAAGATATGTTTAGATTAGGTTTAAAGATTTGATTCGACAAGGATTAGGACTTATTTTTGATTAGATTTTATTATTGTTAGAGTTTATTTATGTTTATCCACTAGTTTTAGGAGTCTAGAAGAGTTAGTCTTGAGAAATTATTATGTCAGTTATGTGGGCAGACTTGTGTTTGAAGGATCTCTTTTATTTTGTGTTACTGGTTTTTTTGTTCATCTCTCGACTCTATCAGTTTAGTCACATTGCCGAATTCGTTCTATCGTGTAATCCATACACATTCATTTATGGAGTCATGCAGAGACTTAGAGAAGAATAATTTTGAGTCACTGATGGCTCAATTCTCGGAGACAAGGGCCGAAATAGAAAAGCAACTTGCTATCTTGGCTACTAGGTTGTCCGTTGTGCTTATTCATACAAAATTGCTCTTGTGATTCCTCCTATAACCACGACGGGAGTAAAAATTATTGTGGCACCAATTATACTTCATCAACAACACTAACATAAATGAATATGGAGTTGCAATATATCACCCATATTGCATTGTTGTACGTTCATGATGGGGCAATTGACCTTGATGAACATGAAATCGTGAACTAACTGTTGAAGACAAAGAAAACCAAGCAGATTTAACCAGGATTTAGGGCTACTAAGCGAGAAGAATCAAAATCTTCCAAGGTAGAGGAGTCAAAATCCACCATGCTATCCATTATTCAAGCTGAACAACCATCCTTATCAAACTTAAAGGATGAACTTGGTCATCGTCTTCCTACAACATCATTTAAGCATCTGTTCATCGTAGTTCGCTAGACAAGCCTAATTGGTGTATGAACAAGATATGGGGATTGTTACAAAAGTAATGGATGGGAAATTTTCATATATTATTGATCAATGTATTACACCTATATATACAAGAATACAAATCTATTATAGGGAAGTAAAATCAATCAATATCTATTCTAGCCATATTTACAAACACATTATTAATATTCTAACACTCCCCCTCAAGTTGGAGCATAAATGTTAATCATGCCTAACTTGTTACAAAGATAAGCAATTCGGGCACCATTCAAGGCTTTAGTAAATATATCTCCAAGTTGGTCTTCTGTTCTCATATATCCTGTACATATGAGACCCTTTTGAATCTTCTCACGGACAAAGTGACAATTAATTTCAATATGCTTAGTCCTTTCACGAAAGACAGGATTAGAAGCAATATGTAATGCAACTTGATTGTCACACCACAACTTAGCTGGCATTGAAACCTTCAATCCCACTTCATAGAGAACCATTGAAGTACTGCATGGTTTAGCCCCTAATTTTCCAGTTTTAGATAATAGGTCAAGAAATATATTCTCTGCGATAGAAATATTTCTTTCTTCCTCCGGATAACCTCAACACCAAGGAAGTACTTCAACATCCCCAAATCTTTGGTTTCAAATTGAGTGTGTAGGAATTGCTTGAGAGACATAATTCCTGCACTGTCACTACCAATAATAACATTATCATCTACATAGACAACCAATAAAATAATGCTATGGTCAGACCGTTTGTAGAAAACCGAGTGATCAGATTTACTCATCTTCATACCAAACTTCTCAACTCCCCGAGTAAATTTACCAAACCATGCACGAGGACTTTGCTTCAAGCCATACAAAGACTTCTTCAAAAAACAAACCTGATTCTGCCGAGACTCCCCCTGAGCAACAAAGCAAGGTGGTTGCTCCATATAGACATTCTCGTGAAGGTCACCATGTAAAAAGTCATTTTTAATATCTAATTGGTGAAGAGTCCAATGATGAGAGGCAGCCATTGAAATCAAAAGTCTGGTAGAAGTCAATTTTGCAGCCGGAGAAAAGGTATCAAAGTAATCTACACCGTAACTTTGAGCATAGCCCTTGGCAACCAAACGAGCCTTCAAACGAGCAATGCTGCCATCTGGATTGACCTTAACAGTAAATATGCACTTACACCCAATAGGCTGTTTTCCTTGCGGGAGGTCTACCAAATCCCAAGTACCATTACCATATAATGCATTCATCTCCTCAATCATGGTAGCACGCCAACCAAAGTGAGTCCAAACTTCAGCGACACATTTAGAAATAGAAACAGAAGAAAGAGAAGTGACCAAGGCACGAGTAGGGGCAGATAAATGATTATAGGAAACAAAAGAAGAGATAGGAAAGGTGCAAGAGCGTTTACCTTTTCGGAGAGCTATAGGAAGTTCATCACTTGAGGCGGAATCTGATGTTGAAGCTATTGGCTCATCGGGACATGAATCAGGTGTATCAAGCACCACATCAGTAGCAACCAGAACAGGACGAGGTCGGCGAGAGTAAGTTTGTGTGAGAGGAGGCCGACTAGATGCTGAAGGAATAACTGGAGTAGAGTAGTGTATATAAGAAAATTTGTATCCTCCCCCTTAGTGGGAGGAGGAGTAGAGACCAGAGAGTTGACAGTATTTTCAGAGAAGTTAACATCGGCAGACACAAAATACTTATCTAGACTTGGACTATAACACAGATACGCCTTTTGCAGCCTGGAATAACCTAGAAATATGCACTTCAAATATTTGAATTTAGTTTAGTAACGTGAGGACGAACATCCCGAACAAAACAAGTACACCCAAATATTTTTGGTGCAATAGAAAACAAAGGTTGAGAGGGAAACAAGACATGGAAAGGAGACACCTCACGAAGAACAGATAATGGCATGCGATGAATAAGAAAACATGCAGTGGAAACAATATCGGCCCAAAAATGTTTAGGAACTTGCATAGTGAATAACAAGGCTCTAGCAGACTTAAGAAGATGACGATTTTTTCGTCCAGCAACACCGTTTTGAGATGGTATGTCAACACAAGAAGTTTGATGAAGAATGTCATTGTGCATCATATAATTACGAAATGTGTCTGCGAGATATCCCTTGGCATTATCGCTACGTAAAATTTTCACAGACACTAAATTGTGTTTTAATCTCAGCACAAAAGGCAGAAAAATGTGTACAATTCAGAACGAGTTTTCATCAAATAAGTCATATGAGAATGATCATCAACAAAAATAACAAAATAACGAAACCCAGGTTTAGATGTTATAGGACATGGACCCCATACATTAGAATGGATTAACTCAAATGGAGCACTTGCTCTCTTATTGACACAAGGACTCAAACTAGTTCGATGATGTTTAGCAAATTGACAAGACTCACAATCTAAAGAGGACAACTGGGAGAATTGAGGACACATCCTTCAAAAGGGGAAGAGAAGGATGACCCAATCGACCATGTGCTTCCATGGGAGTAACAATTCCGGTACATGCAACGGATGTGGGATGCTGTTCAAGAATATATAGGCCACAAGAATCATGCCCTTTACCAATAATCTGCTTTGTCGTAAGATCCTGAAACAAGCAATAATTAGGGAAAAATGAGGCAGAACAATTGAGATCTTTAGTGAGTTTTCTAATAGAAACAAAATTAAGGTAAGGACAATGACAAGGAAGGAGTTGGATTCACGATTCCCGAACCAATGACTCGAGACTGAGAACCATTAGCAAGAGTAACAGGAAAAGCATGAGTATGAGGATCAAAAGAAGTGAACATATTTAGGTTACCTGTCATATGATCTGTAGCACCAGGATCGATGACCCACATAGAAGAGGAGGAAACAAGGCATGCATTGGGATTACCTGACTCGGCAATAGCTGTAACAGAGCTAGATTGAGTTGATTGTTGCATTAGCTTGGCATACTGACTCGCAGAGACGGTGATAGAATCATTAGAATTGCTAGAACCACTTTCAGCCACATGAGTAGATTGGGAGATCCGTCTTCTGTTGTTATTATACCGATGTTTCTGACATTCTCTTTTGGTATGACCAATCTCATGACAGTAGTGACACTCTGCAGTTGTTGTCCAATTTGGCTGAGATCCCTTATTTCCATCATTCTTGTGTTGTGGAGACTGATGAGCAGGTGCACGACTGAGGACACTGATATGTGGAGAAGGTGGAACAGTAGTAGTACGCTTAGTGCGAAGAAGCCGACTAAAAGCTTCATCCAAAGATGAAATCTGACTATTAAAAAGTATTTGAGACTTAGCAGTCTCAAAATCAGAAGGAAGACCGGCTAAGAAACTCATCACAACTATCTTCTCACGCTGAGCTTGTTGGACTTTAATATTAGAGCTAAATGAGAGCAATACATTTAATTCCTCATAAGTCCTCTTAAACCGCATAAAGTAATCTATAAGCGTTTTGTTTGAGTTTTTCAGCGATGCGCTGCGCCGCCGCGCGTGGAGGCGCGTTCGGCTCCGACCGTCTTTCCGGCGACCCCGTTCGTACTCGCCTGGACCTTCTCTACCTATTTGGGTCATTGTCTGGTTGTATTGGATTTTTCTCTCTTGAGGTACGACTGTTTTGTCTGAAATCTAATTTAATTTGGGATTTTTCCTTCTATTCTGTTACAATGATGTCTGATAACGAGAGAAAGGTGGTTGATGTTGTTCCTGTGATGACGAAGATTAGGGAACATAAACTTATCTCAACAAATTATTTGGATTGGCGTCAAACCATTGATCTTTATTTGTTGAGTGTTTCTATGGATGATCATATGACTGACAATCCACCATCTGATGACTCTAAAGTCAATTGGCTTCGTACGGATGCTAGATTATTTCTACAGATCCGTAATTCTATTAGTAGTGATGTTGTTGGAATGGTTACCCATTGTCGGACAATGAAAGAGTTTTTGTATTCGGGGGAGGGGATTATATCTCGAATGTATGGCAAAGCCTTTTATAAGCTGGAGAAAGGAGACAAATCGCTTACAGATTACTTTATGTTCCACTACGGCTGCTCTGATGTGGCTGACTGTGATACCATGTTACAGAAGTAATGGATGGGAAATTTTCATATATTATTGATCAAGGTATTACACCTATATATACAAGAATACGAATCTATTCTAGGGAAGTAAAATCAATCAATATCTATTCTAGCCATATTTACAAACTTACTATTAATATTCTAATTGGGATCATCCTCCACAGTTGGTCCGAGCTGAGCCCCCTTAGGTACATCCTAACCCAACACCATAGTCAACCACAACTCAAAATCGCAATTGCAACAATTTATTTTAAATACCACATTACCACCTTGAGGACGAGATTGTTTTGGAGGGGTCGGTGGCTGATATGAATGTTTTGGAAGATATGTTTAGAAGATATGTTTGGATTAGGATTGAAGATTTGATTAGATAAGTATTAGGATTTATATTTGATTAGATTTATTTAAATATTGTTAGAGAGAGATTATGATTTTAGCCTTTACTTATGTTTATCAACTAGTTTTACAAGTCTATATAAGTCAGTCAGTCTTGACAAATTATTATGTCAATTATGTTATGAACTCATGTGGGCACACTTGTGTTTGAATGATCTCTTTGAGGTATCTCTTTTATTTTGTGTTATTTATTTTCTTGTTCAAACCCCCGACTCTATCAACTTACTACTAAACTAGTGGATAAACATAGCATAAATGCTAAAATAAATCCTAATTTATCTCTATTAATATTTAATACATCTTAACTGATTTCGAACAATAATTATATGCTATTAAATAAAATGTCTACCTATCTAATAAATCTGCAATACTAAATAAATTTAATAAAATTTAAATAAAAGACTATGAATAATTTTGAGTGATACAGGCATATCAATTATCTTCTCTATTGTGCTAGTGGCACTTATCAGGTTCTAAGGCCTCCACTGATATTTATATTTATTTCTTATCATGGTTGAATCCCAATGATCTTTCCACCATACTTGTCTTTCTTCCTTCAAAATTATGAACATACTGGAGCCATAAGAAACTCGTAGTGTATCATAACAAATCTCAATTTGTTTTATGCTATTTATCAGCTTATTAATTTCTGATTACTTTGTCCATGGAGTTTAGCATCAATTTTATTTTCATGTGATAGTCTCTTGCTCTGTCAGGAGATTTTCCTGATAATAAAGTTTTCTTTTCTAGGTGAGGACATCTAAAACTCTTATGGGAGTTACCGTTGGTGTAATGCTCGAGGAGATACAATCTTTATACAAACAGCATCAGCAGCCTTGTTTCCTCTCTCTCTCCAGCGAAGTTATTAAGGTTCTTGATCCTTCATCCTTGTGCTTTCTGCATCATTACATTGCTCAATTTTTCTTTCTTTTCTAATAAAGCAATTTTGGATCCTCCATTTGTAGATTTTTGGTTCAGATCCATCTTGTACAGACTATTTGAAAATCCTTATTGAATCTCTTTTCAACCATACAACATTTATGCTTACAAAAATTCAGGTACTGTCTGCAGTTACTCATTTTCAGCTCCATTTGTTGAAATTGTGGAAATGTTATCCTGATGATATTTCCCTCCTTGCAGGACTTTTCTTCCAGACCTGACTTGGTAGACGATTGTTTCTTGTTAGCGTCGAGATGTATCCGTTACTGTCCGCAATTATTCTTTCCGTCTCCTGTATTCCCTTGTTTGGTGGACTGTTCGATGATTGGTGTCACTGTGCAGCATAGGTTCTCCCTCTCTCTCTCTCTCTCTCTCTCTCTCTCTCTCTCACACACACACACACACACACACACACTCATTGCTCTTCACTCTTGGCTGCCTTATATGCTTTATAATATTAACTTTTGTGGTCACTAAGGGAAGTTCAGTTTTCATTCTTGGTACCTGATATTCATTCTTAGTGTTGTCGCGACTCTTTATGTGGAACTGAGGTATATAGCATGGTGGACATGAAATGGGATTGCACTATGTGGCAATGTTGAATAAAATTATGTTTCATCCTGCTCCTTAGATCATTAGAGCAAGTCCGAATGCAAACATGTCGGCTCCTTCTTCGTTCGATATCACTAAAAAGCATTGTTGTAAAAATCGGGATACTGAAAATCATAAAAGAAGCTCTGTTAGGCATTTTCAGACTGTTCCGCGCTAGGTGGGTTAGGTGCACCCAATCATCCCAGGTGCCCGATTTTTATACAATTTTGAAAAAAAAAAATTAAAATTTATAAAATGTTATTTTTCATTTACCAATATTTATATATTGAAGATTTTGAAAAATAAAAGTAAGTCTAGCGATTAAGTACGTTTTAATTTTGCCTACCCTATCTAGGTGCTAAGCTCTATTCAGACGCCGTACTAGTGTCTGGCAACCATGCTTCAAAGCTGTCCCAGACCTATTTAATTTGTATATGGAAATATGCATTAGTCAAATGTAGATGACCGATTAGTGATACTTAATAACTTCATTTTATGTATGCATTGACGAACATGCTTTTGATTAAATACAAGGAATTAAAGCTTCCACCATTTTAATGCAGGGAGGCCTCCAATTCCATATTAAATTTCCTATCAGATGTTTTTGATCTTACAAACTCTACTCATGGAAAGCCTTGTGTGTCCATCCGGGACAATGTGATCATTCCGAGAGGAGCTGTCATCACCAGGATTCTTGTAGCTGCTCTAACAGGAGCGCTTCCAAGTTCACGACTAGAAACGGTTAAATCTCTAGCCCCTCGACAGGCAAATGCTACAGTGACAGAGGCTTGTATTTGTTATGCTTACCACTTAATTTTCATTCATTCTAGGTTACATATACACTTATAGCTATTACACGGGCATATGGTTTAAAGGCATTAGAGTGGGCAAAGGAAGCCATTTCCTTAATCCCATCAAATGCTGTGACAGAGGTGGAGAGGGCAAGATTTTTGCAAGCCCTGTCCGATGCTGCATCTGGTTCACCTATAAATGGCCTGATGATTCCGATTGAAGAATTGTCCGAGGTTTGTAGACGTTACAGGTCAGTTCAGGAGATTGTTCAAGGAGCTTTGAGGCCTCTTGAATTGAAGATAGTTTCTGTATCATAGTTAGGGATGGGAAAAAATACCGAAATATCGAAATACCGGACATATCGTATCGAAAAAATACCGAAGTTATCGAATTTTTGGTATACAGTAATTTTTGGTAAGGTATCATACCGTACCGAAAATTTTAGGTACGGTAACGGTATGACAATCCTAATATTGAAGGTATACCGGCACATACCGTACCGAAAATATAATAATATATATATTTTTTTATTATTATTTTAAAAATAATAATTAAAAATAAAATCATATAAATTAAGAATGAAATCATATCTTCTCTTTTCACCTAGCAATATTATTGATATAAACATATTTTTAAAATAAATATCAACAGAAAAAATCGTAAAAATAAAAATATATCAAAAAAATCTGGTATGTTAACGGTATATTAAAAAGTATATCAAAAAATTTCGGTATGTTAACCGTATATTGGAAGAATGATAAGATAAATGGTATATAAATTATGTCAAGTCAAAATCATATTGAAATAATTTCAAGAATTCAATATGTCGAAGTAATAGTATATAAATTATCTCATACCGAAACCATACCGACTCATACTGAAATCATACCGAAAATTCGGTATACCGAAAATTCGATATACCGAAAACTTCGGTACGGTAACGGTATGAGTTTTCCTCATACCGAAAATTTCGGTAAGGTATAAGGTATGGAGGAAAATGTGCGGTATACCGTACCGAACCATCCCTAATCATAGTGCTCAGAGAGACAGAGAAGGGCTGTTTTTTTCAGTTTTTCTTTAACTTCCATCTTTGTATATTGTTCATTTGCTCTTTTATATAAAAGGTTGAATGGGGTGAGGGAGGGAGAGATGAGTTATTTTTCACTTTTGAATGATACATATATTTTTTCTTCAATTGTGAAAGGATATAGCCTAAATCTGTGAGACTATTAATTTTTCTATGGTTGGTGGCAAATTACTTCATTTTTTTATTTTACGTTTGGAAACTCCATTTATCTGTGCAATTTTAAGTTAATATCATAATACCAATTCACAGCAGATGCAGTTCCATCTCTCATGTTGATGTTAGGAATATATAGGTCATGGGAAATTGATCGGCAAATGTATTTAACTAATTAACATCGAAAAATTAACGTGAAGGTTACTGATGGACATGGATTGCCAAGGGTTTTTTCTAACTACCCATTCAAGAGAAGAGAGACGAATGACCCCTACAAAATGTGTAGTAATCTAAGACTATCCCTCGCACCTAAATGGGTGAGAAATCATTGTAAAGTAAATGAGAAACCCGGGATTATAAAAGCAGCCTGCATATGCAAAAAGGGTTATTTCTCAATCTAATTCACTTTCTAAAGAAAATAAAGGTACAATTGCTCGGACAAGCACAAGAAGAGGAAATAAGTAGGGGATGCAATGAACAAAAAATGATTCTTCTTCATGGCAATTCTGCTAAATCATGATATAAGATCGGTGACTATTTATTGTGATTCTGGTCCAAGACTTCTCCCCTACTGCCGCTTGAGTCTTGACCAATGCATCAAGAATCTGCCGAAAGTGATGCCGGAAATGCGTCCCCGGGATCAGAATAACTGCACATTATGGAAACTCTTCAGCAATAAGAACTGTTACCAAAAAGATACATCAATTGAGAACAAAATGGACACTTGCGCACAAAAAAAAAAAAGACATTCAGCCATCCTCATATATTCCCATTTACGTGAAAGAATGGTTTGTTTCTTTATGTATACTAGTTGTATAAATGGCTTTTTTAATGAGCATATTAGAAAAAGTTACAGTGCACAAAAAAAGAAAAAAAAAAAAGTAAAAGGCCACACTACAGTCTACAGACATCAAGATCAACTAACAACGATAGTGCTCAAGACGAAAGTTATGAAACACTTCAAATCTGGAATGCTTTAACTTCATCAATATTCAATAACAAAGCAAAGGAAAAAGGTTAGATAGCAAATACAAAGTTTCAGGATTTAAAACTGATAAGCATGCCACAAGATCCAACAACTCCGAAGTATAGTCAAATATCTGAAAGGAACTGAGGCGTGGTATAAAATATGGATAAGCAGACGATGGATTGAGTCTGCTAAAACTAGTGACTTAAAGGACAAGCAGAGAACCAATTAAAAAGACGTGAGTCCATAATGCAGAAAATAACACTAATTCCAAGTAAAAAGGCACCTCTGGACCATATCCTTTATCTTAACCAGTTTTTGTTTTCATATCATCATTTATTATTTTGATGTTTCTTTATCTAATAGATAATGTAAACAGTCAAATGGATGCAATCAAGTTAACAGGGTGAGACACGAAAGAACTAACATAAATCAGACCAAACCTTGGCTTTATATGATAAAAGCATATAAGAATAATGATCAAGTAATTTTACACCAAAATATGTGTCCGGTGTCCACAACTATGTTTCACAAACATTGTCAAATTACTACAATTCAAGTCTTCTGACCACACGAAAATTATAAATGTAAAAGACTATCAATATACAAAATGTTTATCAAGAACTTAGCATTTATGAGGAAGTGGAGAATATACTAATAAAGTGAACTTCTCTATTTAAAGTTGAGATAAATACAATGTAGAGACCAATCAATCTTAATTCTTGATTTTTAAAAAAAAATTCAAGGTGCATCCAAGATAAATTTATAAAGATGACACTTTCAAAAAATGAAAAAATGACAGATTAGTCATGAACAAGGCCTACAACTGAAACTGTTTGATGGTACAATTTGAGCCTTAGGTCAAAGCAACCCCACAAAACCAAGCGTGCATAAATGTAAATCAGTCAAATGATTCATGTGAAAGGTTGTTTTTTGGAGCAAAAAAGTAAACACGAAGTGAAAAAGGAAAGAAGTGTATGATTCCATTTAACGTACATTGAGGATTAACTTGAAGCTTTATCTTTCCCCTCATTTGTTACAGCATCAGTCACAAGTGCCATTGGTCTCTCACTTATAACCTCATCTATTATTCCAAACTCCTTTGCCTCTTCAGCTGTCATGAAATAGTCACGGTCCATATTTTTTTGGATCGTTTCAAGCGACTGTCCAGTGTGCTTACAGTATAGAGCATTCAATGAGTCCCAAATACGAATAATCTGCTTGGTATGGATACTTATGTCTTTAGCCTGCCCACTATATCCACCAGAAGGTTGATGTATCATAATTGTAGCATTTGGGAGGGACCGCCTCTCACCCTTTGCACCAGCAGCCAGTAGGAGAGAACCCATTGATGCAGCTTGACCAAGACATGTAGTATTGATGGGAGATCGGATATACTGCATTGTATCATAGATAGCAAGACCTACATAATCAATCAAATGATTGATTAAGCATAACTAACAAATTTCTCATAATTTTGATATGATTATAGTACAAATTTTTTGCCAAGCTAAACACGCTCTCGAACCCAAAGCTTATGCTGTTAAAAAATAATAAAAAAAACATTGAAATGAAAAATCAAAATAAAACCCAATCAGCAACTACCTCGCTACCTCGCTAGGTGAATACAGGGAATGAAAACACGCTTGGAGGGTAATAGTCCTTTATATCATGGTAGGAATTTTAATCAAAGCTTGAAATATATTCACGATTGCACCTAAAGCCTCGGAGCATCGCCTAAATTCTATTGAGATCTTACCACAAACATATCCAAATTAAAATTCCTCGGTAATTACACACTATCCACGTTCAAAACCCTCCCTAGCCCAAAATTAGACACTGCTAACAGAAACCTAAGGACGACTGCATAAATAAATAATAAATTTAACAAAAAAAATACCAGCAGTAACAGCGCCACCAGGAGAGTTTAGATACATGTGAATTGGTTTGGAGGGATTCTCCGACTCCAGAAAGAGCAGCTGCGCGACGACGACGTGGGCAGTGTCGTCGGAGATGGGGCCATTAATGCAAATAATGCGCTCTTTCAGCAGCCGAGAGAAAATGTCGTAGGCGCGTTCCCCCCTCGATGAATGTTCGATCACCATCGGTACTAGGCCATACCACCTTCTGCCGCCGCTGACGGAGAGTGTAGCCGAGGACTTGCAGGCGTTGATTAGGTTCCGAGAGAAGAGGCTCCGCATCATCGCTAGGATTTTGAATTTCAGGGTTTTGATTTTCAATTTTGGGGGAAATTGTGGAGTGGGATGCTGCTCAGCTTTGTAACAGAGGATAATCTTACTCCTCTCTCATCACTCACTACAAAATTATTTCTTGATTCATTTGAATTTAATATAATTTTTATTAGAACAAGTTTTGTATAATTTTATTTTGGGATAATAGGAAAATATATCCCCATTTTTCACAAATTAGGAAAATATATCCCAAAATTTTAAAGTTAGGGAATTATATTCTCAACTTTACTTCTTTTAAGGAATTATATCCTCCTTCGTTGATTCATCCATTAAGTGTCACGTGACGCTAATTTGACATTGACTTGCTGACACATGATGCCACATAGTGCCATGTGGAAATGACATGTCATTTCTTATTTTAAAATATTTTTTATTTTTTTAATTTAATTATTATTAATAAATATTTCTTATTTTCTTCATTAAAATATAGTTAAAAATAAAAGAATTAGTTAAAAAATAAAAATATTATTAGAAACATATATATTTATTTTTCAAATATATTTAATTTTATTATTTAATAATATTATTTTCCTTAATTGTACATGGAGAAAATAAAATAAATATTATTAAAAAGATTAAGATAAAAAAATAATAATACGTTAATAATTAAAATAAAATATTCTAAAAATGACACATCATTGCCATATGGCGCTGATGTCGTGTCATGTGGCAGTGAGACAATGCACATCAATGCTACGTTACACTTAACGTATGAGTCATCAAAGTAGGATATAATTCCCTAACAGAACTAAAGTTGGGAATATAATTCCCTAACTTTAAAATCCTGGGATATATTTTCTAATTTGTGAAAGATGAGGATATATTTCCCTATTATCCCTTTTATTTTCTTATAGATTAAATTTAGAAACTCTTGATAATAATTTAACTCAAACTAAAGCTTCATGGCTCTCGATTCAACATGCACATTATCCTATCGAGCTCGAATTTGAATCGAATTTAAGTTCAAACTAATTCACGAACTTATCAAATTTAATAGAAATTATTTTTTTTACATACAAATTTGTTATTTAATTATATATTTACTCAAAATATATAATATTTAGATTTTTATTAAAATAAAAAAATAAAAAAATTCAATTAAGGAGTCGAACTTGATATCGAATTGAGCTCAATCTTAAAAACTTTATACTTGTTCGGCCCAAATATGATTGAGCTCAAACGAATTAGGCCTAGGCCTAGTAAGGAGGGCACGACCTAAGAGAATGTGTCCGAAAAAGCTCCACGACCTACGAGCAATGATTGAAACCAACCTCCAAAGAAAGACGACCTACTGACGAGAAACTTACCAATAACTTTCACGATCTATCAGCCACCTTAAAGCCATCCTCACTAGTGACCAGTCTCCAACCCAATCGTTTAATAATTACTCCCTCCGTCCCATTATATTAGGCATGGAGGGAGTTGGCACAGAAACCAAGGACGGAACTAAAAATACAATTTAAAGAATGATTAACGAATAAAATATTGTTAATATAATGTTAATGACAAAATTAAAAAAAAAAAAGAAAGGGCAGTCATCGCCGTCCATCCGACAATCTCTCCCACCGCCACCCCAACTCCTGTGCCGGTGGAGCCGCCTACTTCCAACCCATCTCCGTCTCCAGCACCAGCCCCCGCCACCCCCACCCCATCACCCACCCCTAGTGGGTCATCGTCTGCCCCAACCCCACAGTCTGGAATCTCCTTCCAAGCCTCCACCGCCGCGATTTTCATCAACGCCTCTGCCGCCACCTTCCTCGCAGCTCCCTCTACCTCAACAATGCTACCCATCAGCGCCAAGATCACAACTTTAGCCTTGAAGCTGTCGCACTTCGCCGTTTTGGGTGTTGATGCCCTGCTCGATGAAGAGGGACTCGACGAAGGGCTCTACCATCATCTCCACGGTAGAGCTCCATTGTCACCCACCTACGCGCAGCCGGCGTCAAGGATCCGACGGTGGTGAAAGGCGACGGTGCGGAGAGGTGAAGGGCTTGGTGATGGAGGTGAAGGGAGGGGAAGTGATATGTGCGGAGAGGGAGAGGGAGGCGGCGGATCTAGAGAGACGAAGAAGAAGAAGGGGGTTGCAAATGAGAGATCGTTTAGGGGATTGGGTTTTAGGGTTTCAAGGGTATGGGTAGTCAATTTTAAAAAAAAGTGGGGGTATGGAAGTCATTTTAGGTATAGTTAATTATAATTAAGATGTTTTAATTTTTTGCCTATTTAGGAAATGTGCCTAATAAATGGGACGGACCGAAAAGGAAAGTGTGTCTAATATAGCGGGACGGATGGAGTATTTTTTTTTCCTCCATTAGCCAATCTACCACCTAATAATATCTACATCTCCCATTAGTAACCAAACTCAACCTAATTTTTTAATTAAAATATTAATTTATCTATCTTCAAATATAATATAAAAATTTAATTCATAATTATAATAAATAAATTACTAGAGATTTATAATTTAGTTAATAAATAAATTATCAATTTTTTGTTTATGTGGTTCATTTAACTATTTTTTTAGAAGTTTATTCATAAATATCATGTTCGAACTAATATTTTCTTATATTTAATTCCAAAAGTTTAACAATATTATGTACTAATCATTTTAGATTACTTAAATTCGTAATCAAGTACAAATTTTTTCTTTTTGGATGAATCATGGCATTTTATATTAATTAAATTCATAACAATATTATGTACTAGTCAGTTTAGATTAATTAAATTCGTAATCAAGTTCAATTTTTTTTTTGGATGAATCATGGCACATCATACCCTTCCTCCAGGTGTATGGTGGGCAGAAAGAGAAGTTGGTAAACGTTGGGCAATCTGTTGTACAGGTCAAGTAATTTAGCTTTATTTTTTCATTCTTTTAAACTTATTTAATATTATTTTATTGCATGACCAAAGTGAAAGTTCACCACTGACGGTAGTCTAAAGGAACAGAACCTGCCTCCTCCCCTTAGCAAGGAGCTGCCCGACCAACACAAGCAACTCACCAAAGAAGGTTGAGTGGACAAGGGCCACATCGCATGAAAATCGGAAGTCTGTTGGAAACCCTAGTTCCGAATCACACGCGAAGGAAGTAACCGCCAACACTGAACCACTCCCGAGAATTTAGGAACTACATCTTAAAATCACTTGAATTGTAATGGTTCCTCTTGCACTATAAAGAGAAGTCGGTAGGTCATTTTAAAGCATCGAATTCTCACCTTTTGTATCATTACTATGCTGAAATTACCAAATTCATTCTTTCATCTATTGCATTGCTATAACACTATATTTGATTTTTAGTTATTTCTTTCCCATTCCAACTGTTTTAAGAGTATCTTCTCTTATCACGAATCGAACCTCAACAAAACTCATCAACTTAAATTCGAACTTGGTCATACTCAACTTAACTCGGTTCGTAATCACTCCAAAAACAATTACATATATTCATTTTGAAGTAGAGTTTACACATTCATATTCATTGAAGTCGGATGTGAGAAAGTAGTCATCTCACAAGTCGCAACAAATATAATTTATTTTCTTACTACCAGCTTAAATATTTTATTTTTCAATGATATTATTTTAATTCATAAAACATAATTAGAATATATTCCTCCTATCGAATTTAATGTGATTTTCTTGGTAAAAAAAGCATCAATAAAGTATATAATAGATGAAAATGAGTTATCCTTGACAGTTAGATCAACCAAATAAATGATAGACTTATTCTCATCAACACAAAAAGGTTAGCATTCAATTATAAATTTATACAAATTATATAATGAATCATGACAAGTTCTTCTATATGGACCGTTTCACAAATACTATTTTATAAAATAAATTGGATATTAAAATATACTATTATAAATTAAATAAATACATCACTATATTTAAAATATATTATTATTGATACAACATTTTTAAAAATCGTCTCATAAACTAAGAACTGTGAACCGTGAGTCGGACTAACAAGCGTTTTGCAAATCATATGGAAACAAAGTAATTTGTACGGTAAAAAAATAAAATCATAAATATTAGGTTAATTATGTTAATCTATTTCAACTTTGAGAATTCTCGAAATTCTATTATATTTTCAAATTTATAGGCTTTTATCATTTACTATGTTTTGTTATGTAATTTTATAACACCATCAGTTTTTGCTATATTTTCCTTAAGAGTGATTCTAAACACAATCATCTTTTTACTCCCTACAACTCCTTTAAAAAAGTAAAATATGAACTTCCAATTTTATCCTTATAATTTTATTTTTTAAACAATTATATGCAGTTATAATCCCCATAAAATAAAGTCTATGTAAAATAAAAAAATCTTCCTTAAATAAAACCCGGTGATGAACTTGGCCGATTCAGTCGAAGAACTCCTCGTCGATATGCATTTTGTTCCAGCTACAATGGTCAGGACATTGACCGGGACAAAATCCGAGCTTATGTAAGCTTAGATCCAAATCCAACGGCCACGACGTAGTAGCAGGATGCTGCTGTGGCGGCGATGTGAAGCTTACTTGGTTGACATCGCCGGAGGGATGTATCTTGAATGAGTTTGAGGATTGGTATGAAGAAACAAGAGGAGCAGGGATTCAACTTGTTTGGGCTCTATTTATGTTCATCTTTTGTGTATTCAATGAGGATGTAAGCAAATAGAAGTACACAATGAATTTATTTACATAAGCTCAGATTTTGTCTCTGGGCGATGCCCTGACCATTTTAGCTCGAATAAAGTTTACATTGGCGAGGAGTTCTTCTCCAGAATTTTCCAAATTCACCTTGAATTGTAAAAGAAAAATTAAATCTAAATTTTGGGAAGAAAAGTTAATGGGGTTTTATTTAATGATAATTTTTTATTCGGAGGCGCTATCTTATGGGAGTCATATCTACATATCAATTATTCGTATTAAAATTAGAAGTTCATATTTTATTTTTTTTAGGGACAGTAGGGAATAAAAAGATAAACATAGTTTTGTTTAGAATCACCGTTAATTGCCACTTCACAATAAATAATTTTTGTTTTTTTTTTTAGTTTGTTGATAATTTTTGTTTTTTTTTTAATTTGTTGATATTCTAATACAAAAAAGTATACTATTGATTTTTTTTTGAGTTACTTTTTTAAGTAAGCAAACTTTTTAATTTTTTTATGATTTAATATCCCAAAACCAAGGATAGATATGCACAATCACCCTATAATTTAAATTGTAATTTTATGGATATAAATATTATTGTATAACTCAATCAAGCCAAGAAATTAGAATACGAATAGTCATAATAGAATTTAATTGACAAATCTTGACTCATAACATGAGTTTTTTTTTCAAATAATAATGTATTAATTTAAGCTTATATATTTATATGTTTTCGGAAACTCGAACTCGTAATTTTTTAATCAAGCACAAAGTATTTTCACTACTATATTTCGAGCAAAGGAACATAACATGAGCTTTTTTTTTGCCACTTGTAAGTTACATTTATATATACAACGCATGAACACAAATCAATAATGTTTTTACTTTTAATTTTTTTTTGGATATACAATTTAAATAGGGAGGAATTATTCTTTTATGTTCTCAAATTTATGACCAATTAATTATTAATAAAGTGCTTTAATCATTGTGCACTGAGTTCGGAGACAAAATCAATCATGTTTTTACAGAAGAAAACCAATATCAACTAATGTTGTAAAATTTGGGCTAGACGGTCCTTGGAAAAAATTATCAAAATAACACCAACTCTAGATGTGAAAACTTAAGTTCCCAGTGAATTTTCAAGAACCGGATAAAAGCTCCCAGTAAACTGTGTACACCATGCTTGAATAGTATAGTAGTGATGGGCCAAATCACGGGATTATCCCCCTTGTTTGAGAAACAACAATTGCTTGAGAGCAAGGCAACCACAATGACTGCCACACCTCGTAAGAACAAGACTGTTGTGGATAGAAGACAAAAAAGTTTGTTGTCCCTCACCTTGTTCTTAGGTATAGGTATTGACTTTGTACACTTATTGTACAACCGTACCACAGGCTTGTTGGCTTCCGATTGAATCTGCATGAACCTAGCATGTTGGTATGGGGGAAGTGCAATACTGCAAGTTATGAGCTCATTCCGGACAAACTCGAAGATCATTGATGATTCTCAAGAGTGGAGTCTACGATTGCTTGGATAGGCAAGAAGCGACAAACTTTGAGAGCATTGTTGTAACTCTCAATTATATTAGTTGTTGTGTTGTCCTAAGATGGCCTCCGTCCGCATATAATGTTCATTTCTCAGTCGGATGACGTTGTAACCAATCATATGTAGCACGGTTCATATCCCACATGTTAGACCAAGCTCTATTGTACTCGTCCACATCAAAGGCTTATCGATCCTTGTGCACACTTGCTTGATGCCCCTAGTCTTGAACTTATCTAATAAATTGGAGCGAAGATGTTGAAGACAGAATCAATGAGATCCAAATTCAAGAAAACACTAAAAATGTGACTGAAATGCAGCAATGAGACCGGCATGTCAGTCTAATATGATGCATGTGGGTTGAGTTTTTAGAATGTTGAGGCACAAGTGCTTAAGAAACCACATCCAGCTGTGGGTGGACTCTTCATCGATCAGGGCATAAGTGAGTGGGAGTATGTGATTGTTGGTTGTCTTTGTCAAAGCTAGCAGCAAGTTGATCGATGCTAAATTTGCATACAAATTATTGCAAGGGCAAATCAATTCATAGTTAACCCAAAGGTTGTCGAACCCACAGGATAGTGCAACGAACATATCTTATATATTGAATGTAGTTTTTCAATCTTTTGTTTGGGCAAATCCAATTTTGTAGGGTTTTGGGTTTGAAAATAACTTTTTAAAAAAAATTCAAATATGTAGAGAATAAAATCTTTTTATTTCACTCAATGAAAAATAATGTACAAGGATGTATATAAAGAGGAGAAAGTAAATCTAATCTAAGATAATTACAAAAGATATGAGAAGATATTCTCTAATGTATGTAAAAGATATATAATATATCTCAAGACCCCCCTTAAGCGAAGGCGAATGTAGACGAAGCTTGGAACAGAAATACTCGAACAATGTCCGTGATAGGCTTTTCGTGAACATGTCCGCGATTTGGTCCTCAGATGGAACAAACTTCGTCTGTAGCTGATTAGAGCTAACAAGTTCTTGCACAAAATGATAATCAATATCAATATGTTTCGCACGTTTGTGAGAGATCGAATTTTGTGTCAGGAACAAAGCACTCGAATTGTCCGAGAAAATAGACGGCGGTGATGGTAGAGACACATGTAACTCTCGTAGCAAGTTCACGACCCATAGTAATTCGGAAGCAGTGTTTGCGATAGCACGATACTCTGATTCACTGCTAGAGCGAGAAACCGTAGGTTACTTTTTCGCGCTCCAGGATATAACATTCAGACCTAAAAATATTGAATAGCCGTATATGGACCGGCGTGTGTCTGGACAATGCGCCCAATCAGCGTCGGAGTAACCAACTAAATCGATAGGGCCAGGGCGGAAGGTGAGACCGTTGTGAACCGTCCCTTTCAGGTAGCGAAGTACCCGTTTTATAGCTTGGAAGTGATCGATGGTTGGAGCCTGCTGATACTGGCTTAGTGTGTTGACGGAGTACGCAAGGTCCGGACGTGTGATAGTGAGATACTGTAAAGCACCAAGAAGAGAACGATAGAGAGTAGGATCATCAAACAGTGGTCAATCTTTGACGAAAGTGACACTGGGAATGAGCGGAGTGGAAACCGGCTTTGCATGAATCATGTCTGAACGCTTAAGTATGTCAAGGGCATACTTATCCTGCATAAGAATCAATTTGTCGTCCAAATAGGAAGCTTCAAGGCCGAGAAAATAACCCAATTTACCAAGATTTTTGGTAGAGAATTCCAGATTGAGTCGATCCATAAGGGAAGACAGGGCTTGAGCATTGTTGCCGATGATGATTATGTCGTCAACATAAACTAGAAGATAGATTATGAGAGACTGGCGATGAAGGACGAACAGAGATGTGTCGGCAGAACTGCAGAGAAAACCCAGAGACAAAAGAAAGTTCCGAAAGCGCTGGTACCAAGCCAGCGGTGCTTGACGAAGACCATATATTGTCTTTTGTAGCTTGCAAACATAAGAAGGCCGATGTGGATCAATAAATCCCGGTGGCTGTTCCATGAAGACCGGAGTAGAGAGAACGCCATTTAGGAAATCATTTTTTACAACCAGCTGATGCAGAGGCCAAGAATTCATAACGACGATGGATAAGACAATTCGGATTGTAGAAGCCTTGACGATAGGGTTGAATGTGTGAGTGAAATCGAACCCAGGTATTTGGCTAAACCCTTGAGCAACCAAGCGTGCTTTGTAGCGGTCAACTGAACCATCAGCTAACAATTTTGTGCGATACACCCATTTAGAACCCACTACATTTGAACCTTGCGGCCGTGGAACGAGAACCCACGTACTATTTTTCCGAAGAGCCGACATCTCATCCTTTATGGCATCGACCCATGCAGGAACCTTTAAGGTGGTTTTAATACCGCGAGGCTCGGGTAAGGCTGTAGAGACAGAGTAAATAGAGACCAAGTTAATGTCAACAGGATAGCGTGGTTTAAAAATACCTGCTTTGGCGCGCGTTTGCATGGGATGACGGCCGAGAGGGGAACCAGAGGAAGCGGATCAGGGATGTTTCGGGACGGTGTTTGAGGGGGTTCATCTTGCGGCACAGAAGGTGGTTGTGGGACGGGTAGGGGCAACTCAGGTGGATGATCAATAGCAGCGGAGGTGCAAACAGTGCACGGACTAGGGTTTGATGGATTAGGGTTTGGTGAACTAGGTTGTGAGGATTCTGAATGATGACTGCTCGATGAAGGGGAATTTGCACCAAAGTAGGAGGTGAGTTCGAGCTTGGATAAGGGAGTCGACGGGTTTTTGTCGACGAATGGAAGGCATAGTTCGTCGAACCTAGCGTGACGAGTAATATAAACACGGGAGGAAGCTGGGTCTAGGCAGCGGAAACTTTTATGATGAGGGCTATAACCTATAAAGATGCAGGGAACACTCCGAGGTTGAAGTTTATGTTTGTTATAGTCCCGAATGCATGGAAATACCCGACAACCAAAGATACGGAAGGTGTAGAAGGAGGGAGGTGTATGAAAGAGTAGCTCATATGGCGATTTGTTTTGCAGGAGGGGAGTGGGCAGGCGATTTATGATATAAACTGTTGTACTAAAGGCTTCGACCCAGAGTGAAGTGGGGACGACCGAATGAAAAAGAAGGGAGAGCCCTGTTTCCGTGATATGGCGATGTTTTCTCTCGGCTCGACCATTTTGAGAGGGTGTGTATGGACAGGAGATTTGATGGTGAATACCGGAATTTCTGAGATGCGATTGGAGGCGCGAGTTTGTAAATTCAGTGCCACCATCGCTTTGGAATTTTTGGATTTGATACGGAAATTGTTTCTCAACATATGCATGAAAGTGTATAATGTATCAAAGAAGTCAGATTTGGCACGCATGGGATAAAACCAAACAAACCGAGAATAGTCATCTATAAAAATAGCATAGTAACGAAAACCAAAGTTGGATGTGACGGGGGAGGGTCCCCAAAGATCACAATGAATAAGTTCTAAAACTTGACTCGATCGACTCTCAGAAACAGAAAAGGGTAAATGTGAACTTTTAGCTAACTGACAGGACATACATAATTTAGAACTAGGGGAACTAGAAGTACCAAGACGCTGTTGACTACGGAGGAGATTAATTGTACGAGCAGCAGGATGGCCGAGGCGGTTGTGCCAAGTATCAAAATTGGAGCTTGGACAACGATTTTGAGCTAGGGCAGTGAAGGCCGACACGGGATTCATCAGCACGTACAACCCATGCCTACGGACACCGGTTGCAAGTATTTTGCCGTTGTCCCGAGCTTGGATTTTGAACTGCACATCAGTGAATAAGACAGTGACCGGAAAGTCTTGAGTTAGCCGAGTAACAGATAACAAGTTCTTTGTAATATCAGGAACAACTAAAACATTCTTTAGTAATAAGTGCGGAGAAAGATGTAAAGAACCGGTGTGAGTGATACACAGACAATCACCATTACCAACAATAACATGATCGGAGCCTGAATAATCCGAAACATTGTCGAGAGTAGAGACATCCTTCGAGATGTGAGCAGTGGCGACAATATCCAAATACCAGTCAGAAACGGAGTCTGGAGACACAGAGCAATTTGCGGAAAAAGCTTCCGCGAGCTGGGCGGTCTGCGAAGAGTGTGAGCCACGAACGAAGGATCTGTCGAACCGGTGAGAGCAGTTGAACAAATCATAACCTGTTTTGCGACAGAAGTAACACCAAGGTGCACGTCGCTGTTTATTTCCGCCCTTGGATTTTCCACGACCACGTGACCTGTTGTCATGAGAACTCGAGTAGCGTGAATTTGAGGATGCATAGAATGCCACGACCGATGCAGATGAAGTTGAATCAGCAGACTTGAGGAATAACTCGTGGGTGAGAGCTTTGGCGAGAAGAGAGTCGAAGTCCGGGAGAGGTTCTTGCGCCATTTGAGCAGCGGTAAAGTTCGAAAAACTGGCGCTCAATCCACGGAGAAACCAATGAGATTTATCTGATGAATCTATTGGCCGACCGATCGCAGAAAGTTGATCGCACACACAGATGAAGCGACAACCATAGTTGGCAACCGGAATATCGCCTTGCTTCATGGAGAGCAAGTCGTCTTTAAGACTCAGTTCCCTAGCCTTCGATCGATGGCTATAAGCGCGAGATAAAGCGGTCCAAACGTCCCGAGAAGTAGAACTTCCAATAATGATAGCCATGGATTCTTCTGTCAGAGTAGATACGAGAAACAACTTGATTAGTTGATCGCGAGAATA
Source organism: Plectranthus barbatus (assembly GCA_026898455.1). Classification (NCBI taxonomy): domain Eukaryota; kingdom Viridiplantae; phylum Streptophyta; class Magnoliopsida; order Lamiales; family Lamiaceae; genus Plectranthus; species Plectranthus barbatus. Next base: position 51,983 of record JAPKLW010002178.1, read on the forward strand.
CCACTTTGAATAGTCAGGATTCGGTGAAGCAACGCCGGCGACCGGAGGCAACATGCATGGCGGCGCAGGAAGTGAGCCATCAATATACGGCAGAAAATCTTGTGTGATGAGGAGAGGCTCGATCTGTGCATGCCATAGAAGATAATTTGAGGAGGTGAGTTTGATCGTCACCATGTGTATCATCGTCGACAACGGAAGAGTGGGCAACTCGCCGGGATCGTGATGCCCGGCCATGAAGGGCGATGAAAAAAAATATTTGGAGGAGAAAAGAACGGCGATCTCAATTAGGGTTTTGCCAAGATTTGGCTGATACCATGTAGAGAATAAAATCTTTTTATTTCACTCAATGAAAAACAATGTACAAGGATGTATATATAGAGGAGAAAGTAAATCTAATCTAAGATAATTACAAAAGATATGAGAAGATATTCTCTAATGTATGTAGAAGATATATAATATATCTCAAGAAAAAAATAAAAGAACAGAGAAACTCTACCAAACTGATCAATATGCAAGAAACAAATAATTCAAACATATTCCCTCCTTTCTAAGGCTTTATTCTTTACCAAAGCAATCTTGCTCAAGCTACTGTTATGGTTCTATCTTCATTTTTTATGCTTGATGACAGAGAAAGATTCAAAGACAATCCTAATGGATCAAGAGGAACTTCCTTATATAAGTTCAGATGAGCCATTTCTGAGGAAGGAGGCATTGCTGATGAATTATTCTCTCGTAAATCTTGACCAATAGTCGAGTTTTTCCATTGATTCCGACCATGTTTTGATAATATAACAGGAGCAGTGGTGATAGGGAATGGCATGGGATAGAATGAATTGGCAAAGAAAGTCACAGGCAGAGGCGGCTGACCCGGGATTTCTCGACATTTTTCAGATTCTTCCATTGGCATTGCAGCAACCTAATCTCGGCAAAGGAGAGGCACATTGTCATTACTTTACACAATAATGAAAAAAATCCATAACCTTAAATATATGTTATTCAATCAGTCATGAGAAAATTGCTCATGATCCTTTAGTACTAGCTATTAAAAAAAAGAACTTAGTTTATCAAACATATATTTTGAGAAAACAAAGAAACGAAAAACCTAGGATGTATGTGGTGTATTTTAATATTTGAAATGGGGTGTATGTGATGGGGAATGATGCACAACATCATCTGCAGTAGATTTATAGTAGAGGTTCAAATTACTATAAATATGACTTAATGTTTTGTAATATTTATTGTGTGTTGAAATGAAGTAAGGACATATCGGAAGAGTTTGAGTGACAAGATAGATCTTAATCGAAAACTTAACTGATCAAGGATACATTGAATATTAAAACAAATAAAAAAATAGAAATTAGATGAATATTCATATAGCATAAATTATGAAAAACGCCTTATTATTTTTTTAACCAACCCTAAATATACCCTAACAGATTTCGTAAATGAAATACTCCATCCGTCCCAAATTAATAGTCCAAAAGTGAAATGACACAATAATCAATGTTTGTGAGTGTAGTGGAATTAATATTTTATTAGTGGAAGTGAAAACATTTGTTATTTTAGGAAATGAAACAAATAAATGAGATAGATTGAAAAGGAAAGTGAGACTAATAAATTGGGACGAATATCTTAATTTCAATTCTATTATGTAAAAATAACCTTTATTACTTTGAAGTAAAAAAAATATTGAGTCAACTACTAATTATTAAATGATATCTACGTGTTAGGCACCAAGGAAACCACCTTGTCATTTGAAAAATTAATAAATACAAAATAAAATCAGGGCGAATAAAATTTCTCTCTCCCAATTTATATATATAATCTTTATTTTTGTATTATTAATAATATTAAACTAGGTTATTTGTAAATTATATTTATGTATTAAATGTATATATCATGTTTAAGTATCAAATTAGTAGATGTTAATTATAAATTATGTTTAATATATTGTAACATATCAAAAAGAAATATATTTTTTAAACTATGCAATTGATAACAAATAAATATAAGATAGATTCGGTCAAAACCAAATAAAAATTGATACCAAAGTTTCAATTCAGTTTAGGTTTCAGTTCGGTTTGAACATATTTACTCGAGACGTTAGATTTGAATTTTTTAATTTTTTTGGATTGGCAGTTTAGGCGGGAATTGAACCGACATAAACTTATTGCTAGAGATCTGTAACCCAAAGAAGAGAATCACATAAGATCGAATATTTAATTTATATAATAAATGAAATAAGGAAAATATGAATGGGTATACCGAGTTAGGGGTGATGTCAAAGAGGCTACAACGGCGGCGGCGGCAATTCCGGTTAGTCTGGCGGAGGAAGTACTTTTGGGCATGGCTTGCTATTTGAGCGGGCGTGCGAGACGTGACATAAGTTTTAGAGATTTTTTTCCAATCCCCTCTTCCAAACTTGTGCAATCCAAACAGGAATTGCTTGTGCTCTTCCTCACTCCATGGAGTTCCTTAAAACAAAACAAATCCACATCAATGGATATGCTAACTAAATTCTAATTTATCAAACAAGCAAAAATCTTGAGAATTGAACCAATATTTGATTTATCAAATGAAATATGAAAATCTTACACAAAAAAAAAAAAAAACTAATATTTTAGCTATAGAATATATCGAGACAAACTCCACTTCTTAAGTGGTACAATCTCTAGACTGGCGTGGACCTATTAATCACCCAATCTCATAAATTAGTTGTGTTCGTAGACCTCTCCCAGTCCCATACTCATAAATTTCTTACGTGCACAATTCATCTCAATCAAATCAATTAGCAAGATTATAAAAATCACTAGATACTTGCTTGGGTAGGTAGGGTCTAGCATCTATGCAAATTAGAGAGAATTTAGGTGTTTTCTATATTTAATATTTATAAATATATTTATCAATAAATAAAAATATAAATTATTAAATTTTATTTTTTAAGAAAATATAAAAATACGCCGCCACTATTTAAATTGGCGCTTAACTATAGATAGGAATTTGAGGGTTTTTAGTTAGGCGAGTTGAGGATTTTTATAACAATGTGGATTAGCTATGAAAATATTATGTATAATTTCTTCGGAGATTTTTAATTCTATTGTCTAAGTCTAGACACGGAACTAATAGCAGTAAAATTTTATGTCATCCCTAAAAACAACCCAAAATAAATTAGAGGTGTGCATAAACCTAACGCCAACTAAAAAAAAATCGATCCATGATTTTTAGACGGTTTGGTTCGGGTTATTTTTTCGGTTGGTGGTGGTCAGGTAAGAATGATGAGTATTGACATTTTTTATTTGGTGGTCGGGTACCGAAAAAGTAATATAATATTATACATAACAATAAATTATATATATCTAATATTCTACTCTCCCCATGCCACATAAATAGTCCACATTTTTTTCTCATAATGGTTAACTGTTCTAAAATATCAAGTTTTTCACCCTCATCATAAAATATCCATTCCACTATCATCCACTACCACTTACATACCTAGGTTATCGTGTCCAGTCAAATGTGTAAAATTTAACCGGAACTGAGGGAGTAATTCTTAATACCTAATTTTGAACCCACAATCGTGAATTGTCAATCGTCAATCGCACACGGGCACTCCTGCGACACTGTCCCGAACTGTCCCGCCATCGTTCACCCCTCCCTCACCAGTTGTCCCTCGCCTCCCAAACCTCCCCGTCAGTCCGTCACAATCGGCTCCTCTCAATCTCCTCAGCCTTGCCCGACTCCCTCAACTACATCTTCCTCGATTGTAGTCGAGCGAGAAAATTCAGTTTTTTTAAAAAAAATTCAGGTAGCTGAAAATCGATGGAAACCGACCGAGATTTTCAGGTCAGTGGTCGGTTCGGCCAATTTTGATTTTGATTGGTTTTTTGCCAGTGAAGCAAGCGATCTCCGTTTTTTCGGGTTAAGGGTAGGGTAGTAGGTTTTACCGGGAACCATCCTAATGCACACCCCTAAATGAAACCATCACTAGTTTCATCGCTATATTCAACTTTTCTAGTAATATGAGATAATTTTCTAAAGGGATAAGGATCATTTTAACCCTCCGACTATTGTGATAGGATCAATTCGGTCTCTCACTATTTGGCTCAATTAAATCCTTTGACTTTCAAACTCTCCCCGTCCCACATAAATAGTCCACATTTCCTTTTTCGTCTGACCCGTCATAATGGTTCGCTTTTCTAAAATAGCAAGCTTTTCACCCTCATCAATAAAATATTCATTCCACTATCATCCACTACCACTTGCATACCTAGGTTATTGTGTCCGGTCAAATGTGTACAATTTAACCGCGACTGAGGGAGTAATTCTTAATACCTAATTTGGAACCCACAATCGTGAATTGTCAATCATCAATCGCACACGGGCACTCCTCCGACACTGTCCCGAACTGTCCCGCCGTCGTTCACCCCTCCCTCACCAGTTGTCCCTCGCCTCCCAAACCTCCCCGTCAGTCAGTCACAATCGTCTCCTCTCAATCTCCTCAGCCGCGCCCGACTCCCTCAACTACATCTTCCTCGATTGTAGTCGAGCGAGAAAATTCAGTTTTTTTAAAAAAAAAATCGGGTAGCTAAAAATCGATGGAAACCGACCGAGATTTTCAGGTCAGTGGTCGGTTCGGCCAATTTTGATTTTGATTGGTCTTTTGCCGGTGAATCAAGCGATCTCCGTTTTTTCGGGTTTGGGGTAGGGCAGTAGGTTTTACCGGGAACCATCCTAATGCACACCCCTAAATGAAACCATCACTAGTTTCATCGCTATATTCAACTTTTCTAGTAATATGAGATAATTTTCGAAAGGGATAAGGATCATTTTAACCCTCCGACTATTGTAATAGGATCAATTCGATCTCTCACTATTTGGCTCAATTAAACCCTTTGACTATCAAAATTGGTTTAATTTAACCATTTAACTTTAAAAATTAAAATTATACCCTAAATAAGAGGGAATAAATTTTTTTTATCATTCTTTCTTTATTTTTAAATTGTTTTCTTATAGTGTTTATTAATTTAGTTATTTTGCATTTATACTTTCAATTTATATAAATAAAATACTTAATACAATTTAAATATAAAATAGTAAATATATTAAATAATCTTATTTTTAAAATACAAATTTGTAAATGTAATTTGCTTCAAGGATTAGATCAATTAAATTTAAAGTTTAGGCAAAAACTTGAGTTAGACACACCTAAACGGTTTAGGCGGGTTTTATCCTACCCAAATGGGTTCACCCATTCCAAATAGGGTTTATTAATCCCAATTAAGGTATATTAAATGGGTTTGGATTGGGTTAATGGATAAAACACGCCTAAACCGTTTAAGCATGCCTAAACTAAGACCTTCCCTAAAGTTTATAATAATAATAATACTTATTTAAAAACAATAAGATTAGAAATTTAAAAAAATATATGATATTATTAATAATATCTGATATTATTTTGTTTTTGTGTTTTAATGAAAACTAATGTTCACCGGTTAATTTGAAAATCGAGTTTTTTATTGAATATTTTAAAGTTCAAGAACATTTTCAAACTTTCGTCAAGCATAAACGAACTTTCTAAATTTAGAATATTTAAATTATTCATTATTACTTTGAAAGAAAACGTTATTTATTTCAAAAGTAATAATATATCCATGTTTAATTTAGAATTCTTTTCATTATTAAAAAGACATATCATTGTTACTCTTAAATTATTAAAATTAATAATTTAGGGTTTAGGGTTTAAAGTATTTTTATACATACAAATTAAGAATATAGATGCAAAATAGTTTAATTAATGCACAAAATAAAAAACAAATATTAAAAACAAGAATTATAAAACATTTGTTTTAATAAAAAAAAGTTAAAGGGATTAAATGAGTCAATTTTAAAAATCGATCTAAATAGTTAATGAGGGGTTAAATTCTAGTGACTAATAGTTGGAGGATCTTAGATGACCTTATCTCTTTTCCAAATAAATATTAACAGATACAAAAATTAATAATCACAAAAATTGCGAAGAAATCTAATGTAAAGGATACATAAGAAACGAATAGGATTAAGTTGAAAAGTTCAAAGCAATTTTAATTGACACAAATAATTAAGGAGGGTTAAGTAGGAGGGTCTTAGATGACCTTATACATTTTCCAAATAAATATTAACAGATATAAAAATTAATAATCACAAAAATAGCGAAGAAATCTAAAAAAAAGGATAAAAAAAGATAAATAAGAAACGAATAAGATTAAGTTGAAAAGTTAAAAGCAAAAGATCCAACCTCGCTTACGCTCGGAGCTGCCACCGGAGGCGTGCTGTAAGGCGTCATCAGCAGAGACGAATCCGACGTCTATCGTCGCCTTCATCTCCTTATCCCTATTTCCAATCAGATCGAGAGTGGAATCATATTCAGAAAGGTTGTTCATGCTTATGCTCTTTTTCATCAGATCCTCACCGCTATTCCCACTCAGATCGAGAGTGGAATCATATTCAGAAAGGTTGTTCATGCTTACGCTCTTTTTCATCAGATCCTCACCGCTATTACCACTCAGATCGAGAGTGGAATCATATTCAGAAAGGTTGTTCATGCTTATGCTCTTTTTCATCAGATCCTCACCGCTATTCCCACTCAAATCGAGAGTGGAATCATATTCAGAAAGGTTGTTCATGCTTACGCTCTTTTCCATACCACTATTCCCACTCAGATCGAGATTGGAATAATCATATTCAGAAAGGTTGTTCATGCTTGCGCTCTTTCTGATATAACCAACATTCACTCTCTTGCCGAGAAGCACAATCTCATCGCCGCCGGTCGTCATGGCCGGAGACTCCACGGAAGGCGTCATGGAGTTTTCCGATGAGTCTGGCGAAGCGAAAGAGACAAACAGAAAAGTTGATGAAGGAACGATGCAAAATGGGTCGCTTTTATACAGAGGGAAAGAGGCCATTTAGATAACGCGGAGGCCGTACAATGTGTTGCCGAATCAATCTATTAATTAATTAAGTTAATAAAAAATTATGGAAATTACCAAAAATAATATATTAGCAGATAGCGTTTTCAATTGGATTGAATCTTTAAGATTAGAATCGGATTATCGTTGAGATTTATATCAAATTCTTGTGGATATCGACAACATATAAATGGAATAGATATTACGAAAACTTCTAATGTAATTTATTGGATTTATCAAAATAATAAAATAAGAGATGTAAATATATACTTATCCGAATCTTTGGAAGGTAAATTCACTTGATTAATAGGAGTAATATTTAAGAGAATAAGGAAAGAAGAGATCTCAAAATCTATTTATCAATTATATATATTAAAAGAATTTTGAAAATCCCCACCAAAATTTTAGAAAAACGTAATAGTCAAAATATTAATTATAATTTAAAATATTAATTTAACTCACTATATTTTTGGAATTATTAATTAATTGGAAATTGTGTCTTCCCCATCGATTATATTTTTTAATATGAGTTCGTATTTGAGGAAATAATTAAATTATATTTAAAAACTTATTAAGGGTATTAGCCTAAATAAACTTTTTAATAAAAATATCATGAGTTTTGTAGGAAAAAAATAATCTACTAAAACACATAAAAGAAAGGGTGAAATAGTTTAAATTAAATTTATTTAGTCTTCATGAAATTATTTTAAATTAAATTATTATATAATGTGAAATTTTTGTGTCCACATAAGAATTTTTGCTGGTTAATTTTCACAGGTGAGAAATTATTTAATATTTAGGATTTGAATTGTTATATTCAAAATTTTGGAATAGATTTAAAATTCAAAGTCCAAGATACATTTAAATATTTATCGTTGCAGAAAACACACATGATTATTACATAGTGAGGATAATTAAAAATATAAAATTTTAGACTTTTAAAATATACAAAATTACACTATTTTGATCCTATCATAACATAGGCAATATAATGTTAGATTTGGGTGGGGGAGGGGATAGATACTATTCATTAAATGTAAACATTGATATTATTGATCACTTCTAAACTTAAAGGTTTTACACTTGATACTTCATCATATTTAAATGGGAAGGTCTTAGGTTAGGCACGCATAAACGGTTTAGGCAGGTTTTATCCATTAACACAATCCAAACCCATCTGATATACCCTAATTGGGGATTAATAAACCCTATTTGGGATGGGTGAACCCATTTGGATATGGATCAAATCCGCCTAAATTTTTTAGGCGTGCCTAACGCAAGTTTTTGCTTATTTAAATTGATTAGAAATCTAGGCTATTTTTTGTTGTTTTTTAATATTAAAAACTTCAATGAATTAGTTTATGCAGTTTTAGATATATTAGGTATACTTTACATATAAATTTATAGTAAAAAGAATTTATATAACTTTACAATAAATTTATTTTATTATTTATACACGCCGCGCATCGCGCAGGTGGAAATCTAGTAATTCAAAATGTCAAAAAGTTAAAGTTACATGCAAAAAATAGCAACTTTAATAAAAAAATGCACAAAATAGCAACAATTGAGTAAAAAGTCTTATTTATCCTTTATAATCACTTGATTATTTAGAAGTTTTAAATCGAGCGTATCAAATCCTTGATTTGGGTTAGTTATTTGACAGAATAAATATTTTATTTGTTTTCCATTTTATATAATTAATTATAATACGTGTTCCTTATAAAATATTTTAATTATAAAAATAATTCATAATTGACGATCAAATTTATGTAAAAAAAATCCTAATCCATTTTCATTAAATATGATCAAATGTAAATTTAACTGACTCTTAAATAATTGAATTCACATCCCCATTTCTTATTTTAATTACCGACACCCTTAATTAAAATAAATTGAAAAATACGCTCAAATTAATTAAAAAAAACTAAAACAAATATATGGTGTCTCAAAATCACACCCAATTCATACTAATTTATTATTAAAATAATTTTATTATAATATTTATTAAAGCATTGACTCAAATATAATAATATTTTATTAAATATAATCTATACCCTAAAATGAACTGAATAATTAATATGAAATAATTCAATCTCATATATTCAGTTGAGCTATTTTGATTATAATATATTCAATTAAATATATATTTTTAATTATTAATATTAAATATTGATTCCGTATATTCAATTGAATTAAATAATTAATATTAAATATTAGCTCATATATGAGAATATTTAATTATATATAATTTACACCCTAAATTCACACAATTCAATATTAAATATTAATCATCAAATTCACTCCCATAATAAATAAAATTCAAAATTTTAGTGTAAATATTAATATTTTAAGATATAAATTTGATTTCAATCTCGACACACCAATTGTAAAATAAAAATTCAGAATCTTTTATATTAATATTTTAATAAATTTCTTTGAATTCAAACCCATAACATTGTAGAATCTATCATTTTTTTTAAGAAAAACAAGGAAAAATTCACTACATTTCAAAAGTCTGGTTTGACAATCAAACAATAAGGGCATTTAATAACTTTTGCTATATTGTGCATTTTTCTATAAGAGTTGATATATTTTGCATGTCAAATAGCAAAAATTGCTATTTTAGAATTTTCCTCTTCATATTTTATACAAATTAAATATACTAAAACTAAGAAGATTATACAATTATAATTGGGAATATGTGTAAAAAGATATCAAAATTATGTAATTAACGTTCAATAAATTTAATACATTTATACATTTTATTGATACAATTTTAAATTACACACATATTTTTGCTTATTCGTTCATGAGATGTATAATTTATGAATTATCCTTATTTATTATTCTTTATGTACATATTTAAAAAATATTTTTCTCAATATATGTAAAATTGATAAAAATGATCATGTTATCTCATATTATGATATTAAATCTATAAAAATATTTTTGAGCAACGGGTATAAATTTGGTATTTCATAAAATTGATTTCATTAACTTTAATATACTTGAAAACACTACTCTTTATGATTGATTACTCATTTAAATATAATAATGAATAAAATCTTAAATTCATTAAATTTACAATAAAATTTATGTGTTGGGAATCAAATTAAATAGTGTCAATTTGGAAATTATGGTCGTCAATTTATTAATTATATTATATAGCCTTATCCAAGACAAAATAGCCATATAATGGCAACCTATTTGACTGTGGTCAATCACTAATTTATGCATCACCTTTCCAGGAGTTCACACATACAACAATGAAGAGTTAATTTCACTAGAAATTCTTATTTTCGTATAGTTTCAAATTTAATATCACCTTTTGGATTGGTAGTGATTATATATAGTGATGAAATCGACTAGATTAAATTAATTTAATTAGTTTGAAAAAATATAATTAGAAAATCAATTTAAATAGTATAAAGTGGTTGTTTGATGCATGTTTTGTACGATTGGCGCGTCATGTCAAAGTTATTCATTTTTAGGTCTACTAGTATTTTACCCGTGCGTTGCACGGAATTATAATATTTTAAAAATTATAAAAAATATTTATGTATCAGGCAGTATTAAATAAACACACATAGAAGATGGATTATATAAAATAAATAATTAAGTTTGTATATATAATATTAATAATAGTGAACAATAGTGTTTATCTATTATAAAACCATTTTTTATGTACTTTGCATGACATCTATCAACTATATGTCAAATGAGCTTAATATTGGAGTTTGGTGAGATTTCTTTATAGGTTTGCAATTAGGGATGTCAATTTAGCACAAAATTTAATAATTAGTCCGATTAACCCGAGTTAAAATGCTGGTTAGGATTAAAATATTTTGGTCCGAAAAAAATTAGTCCAAATAGCTCGGAATCAAATAATTTTAAGTCCGATAAAATTGAGCCCGAAATACGACAGGTTGGCCCGATTATCCCGATTATTTTTTTATTAATATATGTATCATAATTATAGTACTAAAATCTATTTCTAATATTTAAGATCATATTTATTAATTAAGTTTTAAGTTATTTAATTGTATTTAGTTCAAATAGTATTCAATATGTAGAAAGTTTATTTATATATGAAGTTAAAACATATTCAAATATCGCCAAAATAAAAAAATAAAAAAAAAATATATATATATATATATATTTAATAGTTTTATATAAAAATTTGTGAGGTGTTTTGAATTTTTTTATCATAGAGAAGTAATATTTTGTTTATTTTTTATCATTTAAAATATTAAAAGAGAGAAAATATATTAAAAATAAAAAATAATTAATAAATTAATTAGCCTGGTAGGATAGGCCGAAAACCGAAAAACTATGATTAGGGTTTAAAAAAAATAACTTGAAAAAGTTTCAACCTGATTTGACCAAATTCCGCAACCTAAATCCACTCACTTTAAAATTGATAACATATATATGGATAGATTATAATTGTTATCAAACCTTGATCTCATACAAATGGTTTACATTCCCACTTCAAATGCATATACACTCGTGACGTAATAATCAGATAATCATTGTCTTAAACACAATCAATTGAAAGGTATGCCAAAGTCATATTTATTTTAGATTATTTGTCTAATTCAATTTGATAATAAAATCGGCATTACATTACTTACATCTTTTAATTGATAGCACAAACAACTTATTAATTATTTTTCCTTTATTGATAGCTCATATTCAAAAATATTAAAAATTAAAAGAAATTAAAATCTTCTCTCTATATAAATCTTATGTGTATTTATCCTTTTATTTTTAAATTGGTAGCACAAAATACTAATTAAACTTTTCTCTTCTAGTTTAAGTGAAGTATATTGAAAACTTACATAATTGCAAATCTTCAACTTAATAGATAGTTATAATGGGAAAGTTTTATAATTTTATCACATTTAAAATATAAAATACATAATTAATTTTGTTTTCAAAAGTAATTACACTTATATTGAATTAAAAAATCAATTCATCATAATTACTTTTATTTTCACTGAATTACATTTTTGTTTATTGCACCTACATCATCATGGCCTCTCTCCATTTTAGCTACCACCTCAAAACTTCACCACTCATCAATTCTCAAATACTCACATTTTCCCATATACTCTCTCCCTCATGCCTATTTATTCACCCACTTCCATTTTTTTTTATTAATTTCTCTCTAACTTTTCCTTTCTTTTTTAAAACTTTTATTTTGTTCTCATTGCCACATCTCTATCAATTCTCACATGTCAAGGCATGACCACGGGCCTCTCCATAGTGTTGCCGCCATTGTTGCTCACTATAGCTCGAGCCTTGTCAGAGTAAATGGCAACCCTACATTATCTTCGACTCACTGCCACCATTTTTGTTAGTCTCGGACACATTCACCTTGATTTGTGCTCTTTCCTGGAAATTTCCTCATAAAAATATAAGACAACAATAATCTATTTCTATTTTCAAGTGAACTTCATTCTTTTAATTTTGGTTCCAGCCGCCATGACTGTGCTTCAGTTGTCCTGCAGTTGTATGTTTTTCTTTTAGTACACATGGTTTTGTTTTAAGGGTTAATTGCAAAGAATAACGCAACTTTTCACAAATTTGCAAATATAACAAACTTTTTCAATTTTATAACATATTTTTTTAAAATTTTGCAATTATAACACACTTTTAGAGCTTTAGCAATTATAACAAATATTTTAAAAATTTTGCAATTATAATATACTTTCTTTTGTCAATTAAAAAAATAAAATAAAATATTTTTATTATTAATGATACTATACATAAATTTTTTATTTCATGTGATTTTAAAAATATTATTTCATAATTGTAATTAAAATTTTATTCTTTTATCATTTATCTCCAAATAAATGCAAAAATAAATGAGGAATGAGCATGTGAAATTTTATTTACTTAATCTTAGACAATTAAAATAAATTTTAGTTCCTGGTTAAATCCATCGTATTTTTTAAATCTTCAAGTTCCAGTTCCGTGATTATTGATTGAGTGTTTATTTCTTAATTTTTTAGATTTGGTGAAAATTTAATATTTTATTTTATTTGAGAAATAGCATTTTTATTTTAAATTTGAAGGAAATGAAAAAGAATTAGAATTAAATAAGAGAAATATAATATTATCTTTTGTTTTATATATTTAAGATTTGCTATAATTACAAATTTTTCAAAAACTTTATTATAATTGCGAAACTTTTCAAAACTTGTTGTAATTGCAAAATACATAAAAAGGTTTGTCAATATTTGCAATTAAGCCTTGTTTTAAACTAAAGAAAATGGAATAACTTAGTTTTTATATGTGATTCTGTTAATAATAAAAACAAACCCAAAAATTAAAATGAAATCCTGAAACTAAATGAAACATAGGGATTAAAACTAAATTCGAGAAACTAAAATTAAATATATTGATGCTAATTACTCTCTCCACATGTTCCACTCTCACATCACCTATTTCACTTTTACACGTTTCTCTGCTCCCAATGTTTATAGTCTACTGTTTAAGCTTTTTTTTTTTTTGGCCAAATCTGAAATTTTAGTTTACTTTTACTACTCATTTCCAACACTTAAAAGGTGCACGGCCCTACAGCTATTCAATTTCATCACAAAAAAAGGGAAACAAATCATGTATATCCTTAGGCATTGCAATAAAGTGAAAAGAGACATAAACACATCATATCATTTATCTCAAATTAAAAAGAATAAATTCTCACTACATGCAGAAAATGAAGCAGAAACTTTTGATTCTCCCGGCATCCGTACTTCATCCTAGGAGCAGGGGATTGTCCGTTTCTCGAACGACGTGGCATTTGCCGATGGAGGGGATACCGGTGAAGAACTATGTTAGGCCTTAGGGTTCTTCTTTCGTGTAATATGCCTGGATATGATCAAGTGAAGTTTTGAGAGTGAATATCCGCAATGCTCAAACTTATGTATAGTAGTAGGCGCTAACAATAACTTGATGTAGGCGAAGTTTCAGATGTGATAGTGAGAGGTTGGGCAACGTAGAAATCCACGAGTTCACAGGGGGCAAGAAAGGTACCTCGGGAACAAAACACACATCAAGCAGCACTAGCATTATTTACAGTTCCGTTTGAGGGAACATCAGGAAATCCCTGGGAGACACTAGGGATTTTGGCCAGTGGGTTCATGACAAGGGCATGGCGATCTTGGAGAAACTCCATGGGAAACCCTTCACCATTTCCAGACACAGATGGGTTTCCACCAGAAGCAGGTAACCGAGAGGTTGAGGAACAAGGCCCTGGTTTTCTCCACAGCTTTGAACTCAAGAAGTCAGAACCTGGCAGCTTGCAGCACATGGCTCCTGCTGCACCATTCTCTGACATTCTTCTAGTTGAGGCAGCTAGATCAGATGATATTTCGTCCAGAGCAAGCTCCAGACCGTGTACACGTTCCTCGAGGGAATGCAACCCTTTCTGCGAGCTTCCAATAAATTTCTAGATTCCATTACAACAAAACAACAGAGTTAGATCAATGCCCTCAAAAAGAATTCTGTTGGTTGCCAGTTTGTTGAAAATCAATCACAGCAGCAAGCAGGCAATGAATCTGTATATGAAAGGCAAAAGCAGAATACCTGGAGCATGTCCAACAAATTGGATTGCTGACTTTCAATCTGAAGAAGTTGTTCTCGTATCAGAGACAAGTCTTCACACTCTCTCTGGTTCTCACAAACATCTCCAGTTTCATTAGCAACAACAACACTGGTGTCACTACACGGGACAACACGAGAACCGCCTCTAAAGAAACCAGCCTTCTGCTTCCCACTGTTCTCCTTGAAAAGGGCACGTTTGATTCCAGACTTCTCGAATGCACTAGTTTCCAGAACATGTTCATCTTTATCATCGGACAATCCCACACCGTAACAACCAGCAGGAGTGACAATTTCAACTTTCAAGCCAGAGGGCTTCTTCTGATCTAACTTCTGAAACTTCGCTGGGCCTGGTTTCTTTACATTGGTACCAGATGGACTTCTTTTCATTGCCATCGAAGCTGGAGAGCCATCAGCATGGAGAGTATTGTTAGCCAGGTTGTCTACTGAGCTTCTTCTCCTTGCTTGAAGAGTATTAGACCCAACAGAAATAGAACCATCACTGGCATTTTCTGCAACCCCAAAAACAAAGAAGTCAAGTAGATCTTGTAGGAGAAGCAGTGTGGCTAATCAATGAAACAGGATATCTTGTCTGGTGATGAATTCTTAAATCTTTCTGAACTTGGATCAATCATACAGATGGGACAGAAGCAAACAATGTAATAGCTATACCACGAATCAGCCAAATAAACACCTATGCCACAGCACAGATCAATAAATAACAATTCCACACAGTGGAAACAGAAAAGATACAATATTGAAAGGTGAAAACAACAAGCCGACATCACAGACTCACATTCAAAACAGCTTAAATTGAAAATGCGCAATCGACGTGGCAAAGCATACAGACTATCAAACAAAAGCCAGAATCAAATCACAATAATCCAGTTGTAGAGGAAGTATGACCTGAAAAGATTATATTCACGAATTTTAAACTCAAAAATTTGAAAGAACTTGGAAGAAACAATTAAGGCAATAAGTAATTAGAAAAATGAATTAATCCAATCATGTGTTGTACCTTTTGATGATGATTGGGGCTCCGACACCGGTGAGAACTCCTCAGGAAGATCTGGGATTTCCACCCAAGCTTCAATCATCTGAGTCATCGTCTCCCTAGCTGCCTTTACCTAATCAAAAATCAAACTATATTCATCAACATACACGACTCATATCTCTATATATCTATCTTCTATATATTAAAAACACCACATTTAGGGCACTACAGCAAATCAAATTGACACAATTCAAATTCGCCCAGGTATAAAGTGACCAGAAATTGCTGGTTTCATCTCATCAAATCAACCCATAATTCACACGCAGACAAAATCTCAAGAAACTGTACTGGAATTGAAACAAATTAATCTAAACTAACACAAGTTGATCCAAATTAGGAAATAACCAGACCTTATCAAATCTCTTGGCCTCAAAAGTTTTCAAGCACGATGCCTTGAACTCAGAAAGCGATTCCTTCTCCACGGCAGCTATCTTCAT
This sequence comes from Plectranthus barbatus, assembly GCA_026898455.1. NCBI lineage: Eukaryota > Viridiplantae > Streptophyta > Magnoliopsida > Lamiales > Lamiaceae > Plectranthus > Plectranthus barbatus. Next base: position 68,026 of record JAPKLW010002178.1, read on the forward strand.
CAGAGCCTCCGCAGCCGCCTTCCTTGCGGCCCAATCCTCACTACTCAAGAACTCCACCAAACAACTGAGCAAATTCCTAACTGCATTCTTCCCACCTCCACGCAGCACTCCGTCCACCTCCACCACACTGCCCACCAGCGCCAAAAGGGCAGGCTTAGCCTTGAAAGTCTCGCATTTCGCCAGCTTCTCGATCCTCGGCAACAATCTCTTCAAGCTCCCAGCGTCCGGATTGATCGATCCTTCGATCACCGCCGCTAAACACAATGCAGCGCCGGTTTGAGCATTGAGATCCTGTTCAGTAAACAAGGACTCAACAAAAGGTTTACTGAAGGATGTGAATGGAGGAGAAGTGATGTGGGACGAGAGGGATAGTGATGCGGCGACGCAGGCGGCGCGGACGGAGGAGTCGGAGTCGCGGAGGCGGCGGACGACGCCAGAGAGGACCTTGGAGAGGTAGGGAGAGATTAAGTTCCCGTGGTGCTCGGAGAGGATAGAAACAAGCTTGAGGCACTGGCGGCGGACGAGGGACTTGTCGGAGGAGTCAGTGGCGGAGACGGAGGAGATGAAAGAGGGGAGAGCGTCGGCAGGGAGGTTTTTAGCGATAGCCTCGAGCTCCGATGCGGCAGCAGAGTGGGTGTCTCTGTCGGAGAGCTTGTGGAGGCACGTGAGCACACGGTGCTTCAGGTCACGTGCCTTTGCTTGCTTAGCGGAATTGGAGGCCGACATTCTCGAGAAACTGTAATGTTAGCTGAAAATGTTGAGTCGATTGACAGTTAAAGTTCGTGGCAGTGGCGGAGGCGCCGGCTGATCCCCGGCGGCATTGCGGTGGTTGGGGAAGATGAGAGGTAGTTGTACAGATTTGCTTTTTCGCGGTTTTATACAGCGGTTCGGGGTAGTTTTGTAAATCTGCAGGTATTCATAACAAGAAATAACGGTGTCGTTTAGATGAATTCATGCACCCTATTTCTTTCGTTGAAATAAATTTTGGCAAAAACTTGCGTTAGGCAGGCCTAAACGGTTTAGGCGGGTTTTATCCTACCCAAATGGGTTCACCCATCCCAAATAGGGTATATTATATGGGTTTGGACTTGGGTTAATGGATAAAACCCGCTTAAAGCTTGGGTTAATGGATAAAACCCGCCTAAATCGTTTAGGCCTGCCTAACCCAAGACCTTCCCATAAATTTTTTATTTAATTTAAAACTGAGTATAAAAGTTGAAAATTTGAGCAGGAAAAAATGTTTCAAAAAATGAAAAATAGGACGAATTCTTAATTTCAGTTTATTAATTTTATTTATAAAAGTACTAGTTTAGTTGTGTAAATAAACCTAATAGCACTAAATATGATATTTTCGGACTTCTACATTTTGATTGAAGCTTGAATTGTGTCCCTAAAAAAGAAGTGTCAATCATACGTAAAAAATAGAATCTAAAGAAATTTTAATAAACAAGGACTGAGAAAAGATTAGAATTTTATTAATTGGGTTTAAAAGCTGTTCAAAATACAATGAGTACCCAATAATTTAGTGCACGAGAGAATATAAAATCCAATATACTATGAAAATTAAGTCTATTTATATAGCATTAAAAATCACACCTGAAATATGGATGAGTAATTTTTGTAACTATTCTAAAAAATACAAAAATCATGGGACCATACATTTGAAGTAAGCCACATTAAAAATCACACCTTAAATATGGATGTGTAATTTTTGTAACTATTCTAAAAAACACAAAAATCATGGGATCATACATTTGAAGTAAGCCACATTAAAAATCACACCTTAAATATGGATGTGTAATTTTTGTAACTATTCTAAAAAATACAAAAATCATGGGATCATACATTTGAACAATCTTGTAAAAATCGCTAGGCGCTAGTCGGTCGGCCGAGGGGGGCCTAGCGCCTAAGCGGTCTAGGCGAGGACTAGTCGGGTTCTAGGCGGTTTATCTATTTTTATTTTTTATTTTTTATATATCTCAGGTAATATATAAAAAATCTTACCAACAAATTATATTTTAAAAATGCAAGTAAGATTTCAACACTTATATATATCTCTCAAGTAATATTCCTACAACAAGCATTCTCACATTTAAAAGCAAATTATAAACAAGAGTTTAAATATTCCTGCAACAAACAAATATCCTCACAATTCAAATCAATTCCAAAATAAGAGCAAAGAACGAAGTCTAAATATACCTCCAACAAACATTATCACATTTAAAAGCAAATCATAAACTAAAGTTTAAATGTTCCTGCAACAGACACGTCTGAGCGGTGGTGGCCGTGGGTGGAGGAGAATGTGAGCAGTCGTGAGTCGTGACTTGTGAATGTGAATTTTTATTTGAATTTGAGATTTGGGAATAATTTTAAAATTAGGTTTTACACTTTTACTTTTAATTTTATGTTTTTTTTTTTAAAAAATTAATTTTTATTTTTTTAATATTAAGATTTTAAATTCAATTTGTAGTTAAAATTTATACCAACCGATTTTTTTCGATTAATCGCCGATTAATCCGATTAATCGCCGCCTAGCCCGATTAATCCGATCCGCCTAGTCCGCCTAGCCCGATTAATCGCCGCCTAGGCACTGATTAGAAAAAAATTGATTTTTTCAACAATTTTACGTTTATCGGATCGGTGGACCTCCGACTACCGATTAATCGGCGCCTAGGCGGTCCTAGGCGCCGATTTTTGCATCAATGATTTGAAGTAAGCCACATTAAAAATAACACCTTAAATATGGATGTGTAATTTTTGTAACTATTCTAAAAAATACAAAAATCATGGGATCATACATTTGAAGTAAGCCACATTAAAAATCACACCTTAAATATGGATGTGTAATTTTTGTAACTATTCTAAAAAATACAAAAATCATGGGATCATACATTTGAAGTAGCTCGAAGTCTCTTCAGGATGCTCAGAATGTCTAACTTTTTCATGAACTTCAATCTTAATTAAACCTCAAATGTAAGCCTTCTCGATCTTATATTAGGTCTCAATAAACTGAATATTTTAATACATGACACATCTCATTATTTAGCTTATTTTTAAACTTATCATAATCTCCTTATTTAAACGACAGATTTTCTGGTACGTTAGTTTTCAAATCCTAAATAATTAAAAAATCTTCTTATAATAAAACCATTTTAGAGTAAAATATTATCGTCGATGAATATGGAAGCATATATTTCTATTTGTAAACACTTACAAATGGGCAAAGACATTTATGGTAGTTTAGGGGTGTAATCTAATCGAGTTGAGTAATGATGTATTCATGCTTGATTCATTTAGTATCGCGTTGAGTTTCGAGATTTTATCAAATACTTTAAAGTTCACAAACTTAATTAAGCCTTAGTTGAGCCTAAACAAACTTTCTATATTTAAATATTTATTATTATTTTGAATGAAATAATTATTTATTCCAAAATTAATATCATATTTATGGTCAAATTGAGGTTTTTTTCTCACGACTAGAATAATTTATCATTCTAACTACTCTTAATCATGAAAATATCACTTTTACAATAATTATTTATATTTTTTACTAGTTTTAGCTAACAAGCTTGTTTATAAGTCGAATATTATGAAGCTTAAGTTTTGGTTTGTTTAATAAATAAATTTTTATCGAATTGAGATCCGAGTTGCTCGTGAAGAATTTAATATATTTATAGCTCTAGTAGTTCTCTCTTTTTCTAAATAAATATATTAATTTAAACTTTATTTCCGAACCTATGTATAATAGGAGTGGTTGATCTGTTTTTCGTATGAATGTAGGGTTACAAAATTATGAATTAGGTGAGCACAAGTACTGTATGTTTGGTAGTATTAGGAATTAGTTTAACAAGTATATTACTTTAAAAAAACAAAGTACTATATACTTATATGTATTACTCCCTCCGTCCCGTTGAAGTAGTCTCACTTCCCATTTTTGTTTGTCCCATAAATTAGTCCCACTTTCCTTAAATGGCAAACTTTTTCACACTCACCAATAAAATATTAATTCCACTACACTCACAACTCTTAATCTCCGTGCCGAAAAGAAAAGGGACTACTTATAAGGGACGGAGGGAGTATAAAAATATTAATATCTGTAATAGAGGACTTATCCATCTAAAGATTTCTTAATCTTGATTAAAAGATTTTTACACAAAATATTAGGAATGTCAATCGGGCTAACCCGTCGGGTTTCGGGCCAGCCCTATCGAGCTGCGGGTTAATCAGTCCAGGTTGAATCGGGCTGGAATTTTTTCGGGCTAAAAAATCTTGACCATAACCCTAACCCATCGGTTTTCGGGCTAGCCCGTCATGCCAATTAAATTAATTAATTATTTTTTATTTTTAATATCTTTTCACTCTTTTAATATTTTAAATAATAAAAAATAAATAAAATAATTCTTCTCTCTTATAAAAAATGCATAACACATTACAAATTTTTAGATAATGATAAATTTAGTTATTAAAAACACATTATTTTTTATTTTAGCAATACTTTTAAATTCAAAAATAAATAAACTTAACTATATATTGAATACTATTTGAACTAAATATAATTATATAACTTAAAAATTAATTAATAAATATGATCTCTAATATTAGAAGTAAATTTTAGTACTATAATTATGATAAATATATTAATAAAAAAATAATTGAGTGAATTGGGTCAACCCGTCGGGTTTCGGGCTCAACCCTATCAGGCCTCGGGTTATTCGATCCCGGGCTATTCGGGCTAAATTTTTTTCAGGCCAAGATATTTCAATCCTAACCCGCATTTTGGTTTTGGTTAATTGGGCCAATCCGTGAATTTCGGGCTAAATTGACATCCCTACAAAATATCGATAATTGAGATGCCTGCTTTGAGAATTCTTAAACATAATTTGCTATCCATTTTGGACGACTTCATGAGTGTTAATAAAAGAAAACTAAATTACACAACACCACCTTTTAAACTAATAAATTTTACTTGCGGTGTGAAATATCTAATTTGACTTGTTTGATTTGGTTCGAGAATTTACATAAATCAAATCGATCAAATAAATTTTCCAAATTAAATTAACTTAATTATTTTAAAATAATTTAGTTTCTGTCAGGTTGAATAGAACAAAAGATTGGTAAATTAAAATATTATTTTAAAATATTGATTCAATGAATGATACAAACAAATAAAATTATTTAAAATGTATTTCATGTCATCAACAGTAAATAAAAAAGAAATTTAAAACTCAAATACATAATTTAATATAAAGGGTTTTCAGCTTTTTTATCAAATAACATTAAAATAATATTATAATTTTGAAATAATATTACAAATTGATGTATCTTAGACTTTAAACCATGGACCAAACACTCTCGTGTTTCTCGGGCTTTTATTGGTTTAGTTAATTCCACTTTCTTTTAACTTGTGTTGCTTAGTTTAAATCAAAAAACAAAAGTCCAAAAAAAATTTGTCTATTCATTCTAAATATAGCCGCATTTTTCTCATCATATCCCTTAATTTAAAAATTAATTAAATTATTATATAATATTACAATTATAATCTTATAGCCTCTATTCAAAATTTTAATTAAAAAAAATGGAATCCATAATTTGTAGCCCATCCCCATTCTCTTCAATGGCAATAACAGATGTTTCTACGCATGAAAATTAAGAACAAGTGATCGTCATCATCTATTTCTTTATCATCTTCCCTATTCCTACTTGTGTTATCCTGAATGGACCAAATTGATGTATCATCATCGTCCGGTACAACCCCTCTTTCTGTTGCTTTCTCTCTCCCCCCCACATATTAATCGTTGGTAACTCAGCATAGAGGATCAAATGGATGCATCTCGGAAAAATCAAAGAGCCGACCTTTGATCAGAAACTCAGATTCTCTGTCTCCTTCTTTCTTCCCATCAGACATCACATTCAATATTTCCATTCAATAAACAAGAAGCTGAACACGTATGAAAAAGAGAATCAATAACAATATCACTATGTTCCTAAATTTCATACTACGAGATTTTCATCCTCGCCGGTGAAAGAGAATGGGAAGGGTCTGTCAGTTTTGGATTTCATTTTTTTAATTAAAATTTTGAATTGAGGTATAAGGGTAGAATTGTACAATTATATAATATTTTAATTATTATTTTGAATTGGGACTACGTTAAGTAAAAATGTGGCTGCATTTAGAATTACCCTAGTTTAATTAAATTTAATTGTTAAAGTAATCTGGTTTACAGAATTTCTACACACAATCTATTTTGAAGTTCAAGAACTTAATCGAGCTTTAATCGAATCTAAATAAACTTTTTGAATTCAGATTGTGCTTAAAATATTTTTTATTTTTTGAAAGAAAAAAATAATTATTCAAAAATTTATTTAACTATTATTCTTAAAGTGTAAAAATATTAATTTTTAAAGTTAATAATTTCATATTTCATCTTTCTCAAAAAATTTATATTTCATGCTAATTTAATCTACTGGGCTCACTTACAGTTAGTGAATTTGTTAGAAATTCCTTATGTTATAGTAATTTGGTGGGTTAAAGTATGTTAAAGCCATCTTAGTTTATCTCTAGATTAGTTTGAGTATAGTCAACAAATATAAAGTCATGTATAAGATTTGTATCGAGTCGTAAGCTGGAGCTAATCTGAAGACCAGATTGATTAATCAGTCTGAAATGCGCGGAGACTCAACAGACTAAGGTTCGAACCGAACTTACAAGTCTGAGAAATATGAGTCTGGACTAATAAGTTTGAATTTCACCAAGTATGGGTCCAACAAGTATGATCCTATTAGTACATCAAACTTACCAGTATAGGGACCAACTGATGGATGACGTCACCAGCATGAATTTGCAAGTATGATGACACCAGCATGGACTTCAAAGTCCCGGTCCCAGTGCAAAGAGACAAAGAGAATCATTTGAGGAACGTACTGACAAGTACATACATTAAGGATTGGAGATTCCTTAAAGTCTGCAAGCACGAAACTCCAAATTTCGATACCTAGGACAATCATTCCAAGATTCCTCAAACTGACATAATGTCGTTTTGACACAAAGGTGAACAGTCACTGTCATCGTCAGAAAAAGGTGGAGCAGGTGCATAATATCTGGAAAAAGCACCACATACCCATCTATTGCAGCAGCCAACAGAGACGTCTGATTGGACATCATCCAATTTGTCTCTAACGGACATTTATTTCAAACCTTCAACCTCACAACTATAATTGCCGGAGATTTCAACATAAAAAGGTTAGCAATACCAAATATTTGCCAAGCTTACAAATTTTCAAAGAGCCAAAACTCTGCTAGATTGTCTACACGACCGTTTGAGGCTGTTATAGTTATTCTGTGTGTCACAATAGTGAACACGAGACTCAGAACACCCGTTCTTGAGTTATTTTCTTGGTAATCGTTCTCTCTAAGGAAGATTACAACAGTCAAGTATGTCTCGTACTTTGACTCTTACGGGTGATATGTCGCTGTGCTGATTGTTTCAGGAAAACTTTAAACACCCCGCTCCGGTGACGAGGAGGCTGCGTGGTGTGCTCACATTCCAAGGAGATGCGAAGTGAAGGACGAGCAAAGGACCATACAAGTGAGCATGTGGACTGAGGAACGAGGCATTCTTCAACAAGCAATAGATCGTAGGAGCACCTCGTATTATCCCACACTTAGTGGATTTCCAGACTTGCGTCTGAAGAGTGGACATAGGACATTTTGGTCCGAACCACTATAATCACTTTTGTTATTTGCTGCTTTCATACTTGTTGTTAGCTTACTTACCTTTGAAACTCAACACTCAAGTGTTGTAGTATATTTTGAAAACTGATACTAAGCATACTTGAACACTAAGGACCTGAACTAATGATTTGACAAACCAAGCTGGCACATCACCATCAGCTTGGATAAGTGCAAGTTTACCGAACTAAATGATTTTTTTCATTGTGCATTTAAGTATACTCTGATAAAACCGGGACTAACAAGTGGCATGCCAACTAAACGGGGCATGTAGAAGAATGAAAGAGAAGAAACAAAAGCAAACGGATGGGAATATGAAAATGGAGAAGGACGTCTCCCTTTCTCTTCCCAGCTGCTCAAAGTGCCCTGCCAATGGCCGCAACTCCTCATTTCTAGAAGAACTGCTTGAAGATGAAATATCTTAGGAAGTTGAAAGCTGGTCAGAATATCAAACTCACTTCCTTCGATGTAGTACTGAGCTCGAGTTGCAACAACAACAACAGTTTATTGGTGATCAAGACTAGAATTAGCCTAGTATATACTTTTAATAGTTCTGTGAATATTTTTGAGTTAGTTTATCCATGTACTTGTAACAAACTCATTATATGGATAAGCTTACTTGTTAATGACAATCTCTTTTTGTCCAACAAATGGTCTTTATCTTCCTCGCTGAACTTACACGATCCAGTGTAATCAGCAAGATTTCTGTCTTCAACTCTCATTCACTTAAGATTTTTATGCTCTGAACTTATTTGAAATTTTTAATCGAGCAATATCTCTCCCAATTTAAGGGGGAAGATCTTAAGTAGAGTAGGTTGAGTTTGAGGGGAATTTTCTCTAAGTTTATAGACTGATAGTTCCTTTACTTGTAAAAAATCTGAAAGCTTTTCGCTCCTCATCAACTTAGTTTAGAGATGACTTTGACTGCACAAAAAAGGGGGAAATTGTTAGGGAATTTGTTAGAAATTTTATTATGTTATAGTATTTTGGTGGGGTCAAATTATGTTAAAGCCATCTTTGTTTGTCTCTGGATTAGTTTCAGTATAGTCAAAAAATGTAAAGCCCTGTATAAGATTTGCATCGAGTTGTAAGCTGGAGCTAATATGAAGACTAGACTGGTTAATCAATCTAGAATGCGCGAAGACTCAACAGACTAAGGCTCGAACTGAACTTACAATTCTGGGAAGTACGAGTCTGGACTGATAAGTTTAGAATTCACCAAGTATGATCCTATCAATACATCAAACTTACCAGTATAGGGACCAAGCGTATACTAATGGATGACGTCAACAGCATGGACTTCAAAGTCCCGATCCCAGCGCAAAGAGAAAGAGAATCATTTGAGGAACATACTGACAATTACAAACTTTAAGGATTGGAGATTCCTTAAAGTCTGCAAGCACGAAACTCCAAGTTACGATACCTAGGACAACAATTCAAGATTCCTAAAACTGGCTGAATGTCGTTATAACACAAAGGTGAACAGTCACTGTCATTGTCAGAAAAAGATGGAGCAGGTGCAGAATATCTGAAAAAATACTATCTACCCGCCTATTGCAGTAGTCAACAGAGACGCCCGATTGGACACCATCCAATCTGTCTCTAACAGACATTTACTTCAAACCTTCAACCTCACGGTAATAAATACCGGAGATTTCAAATTTTCACACTTGTTGTCAACTTACTTACCTTTAAAACTCAACACTCAAGTATTGTAGTATATTCTGAAAACTGACACCAAGCGTACTTGATACTAAGGACCTGAATTAAAGATTTGCTAAACCAAGCTGACACGTCACAATCAGCTTGAATAATTGCATGTTTACCGAACTAAATAAATCATTTTTTTGCTATGCATTTAAGTCTACTCTGATAAAATCAGGACCACGCTTACTAATCGAATAGTATAAAGCTCCAATTTAGTTCGTTTAATGAACGAGCATCACTAAACGAACTCGAGCGAGTTTTTATTGAATTGATATTTGAGTAACTCACAGATAATTTAATTTATTTACAATACAAATTATTATTATTATTATTATTATTATTGTTTAGGGGTAATTGGTGTCGGTTGTGCTGGGCCATTTAGGTTGGACAATCAGAGTCACATTTCAATCAATTCGAACCAATTATACCAACCACTTTATTTTCCAATGATTTTCAGATCTATTTCTACAGTAAACATGGGCCCATTTTCGTCATTATTCTTCAAGCTTGTAAAATGAACGATTCTGAATTTTTATGTTGATGTATCAATAATGGGATGTTTATTATTGTAATATTTGGACATTATTTTTATTAAGATAGAAAGGAAAGGAAAGGAGAATCTATTTCAAAACATCTTATTTAAAAGTTTTAAACTCTTTATATACGAAATGTTCGTCGTTGTCTACACAAATAGAGAAAACCCTACAGTTTGGAGAATTGTTACTATGTTTGGCTTTATTTTCAACTTTCCTTTTATGGAAAACAAAAATGTTGATTTCCATCTACATTTTGTTCCGGATTCTTAATGCCTCTACACGACACTCCAAATTAATTTACTTAGCTTGTGATCGTTGCGGTATCAAATTATATGAATATCTTATATATTAAATTCTTTCAAATTAATTTTATTGTGTTTTTTTTTTATATATAAATCTTGAGGTATATATGAATTTTAGGGGTGTAATTAAACTCAACTGAGTAGAGTGTCTTTCTTATGTTTGTCCCGATTATCATTGCGATAAGCTTCAAAATTTATCATTGAGAACTTTATTGTTCTTGAGTTTAATTGAGTTAAAACGGATTTTTTATAGTTTAAAATTATTTTTCATATTATTATTTAAATTTTAAAACAAATTGAATTCTTAAAAGAAACCACATTCACTCAAATTCATTATTCATAGCCGACAAAGATAATCAAAAGACTTGGTACTATTTAAAGTATAATAATATAATTTTTATAAACCTCATAATTTTATATTTTAAAATAATTTATTAAAAAAGTTTGTTCATGAGTTTACCAGTCAAACTTTTAACGAGTTGAAAGTTAAATAGTTTATAAATATCTTAACTTATTTGTATTGTGAAAGTTGAAGAGTTTGGTAATATAATTATAAAAAATTAATCTAATTAATTAGACTAAATCATCGGAGTTCAGGCTCAGTTTTATTATGCTTAGGTTGTTTAAATTAATTTTTTTTGGTAATTCCAAACACAACCATATTATTTATCTTTAAAGCCCTCGTAAAAAAATAAAATATAATATTCTAATTTTATTCTTATAATTTTAATTTAAAATCTTAAAATTTTAATATTCAAATATATAAATACTAAAATAAATCCTCCATTAAACAAATGCCTCGATTAAACAAGAAGTTCAGCCTCCATGAAATTTAATATCATTTTCTTCCGCTGAAAGTATAATCTAATTTTGTATTTAACAACATTATTATTCCAAATATTGGAGAGGGAGGAGAATATTGTTGCTTCCTCATAAATTAATGAACGGGCATGATAGATTAGGGTGCAAATGTTTTTTCCGTTGGATGAAGGCAACTAGGTAGGTATGAGCGCCATTCTTACCACCATTATGGCGTTCATTGGCCGTGAAGTGAAGAGGAGAGGACAGATGTGTAGAGTGAAAAGGAAAAATGTCCTAAATCTTATGGACTTCTATTTGTTGGGGGTTGTCAAACCCCATATCCCACATCGGTTGGAGAAAGGAAATCTCCTTTGTTTATAACTCCACAATGAACTCCGTTAATATAAGGCCTTTTGGGAGATGCTCAAAAACAATTTCGTGCGGGTTTGTGCTCGGTCCAAAGTGGACAATATCTTACTAATATTGTAGTCTCGGTTCCAACACTATTTAATGGAGGTTTTATTTTAGAAGGTATTTAAAAAAAAAAAAAAAATCAACATTTTAATTAAAATTGTAAATTAAAGCTATTTGGATAAAATTAAAATAGGGAAATTCTGAAATAGCAATTTTTGCTATTTGACATGCAAAATATATCAACTCTTATAGAAAAATGCACAATATAACAAAAGTTATTAAATATCCTTATTATTTGATTGTCAAATTAAACCAGACTTTTGAAATGTAGTGGATATTTCCTTGTTTTTTTTAAAAAAAATGATATATTCTACAATGTTATGGGTTTGAATTCAAAATTTTTTATTAAAATATTAATATAAAAGATTCTGAATTTTTATTTTACAATTGCGTATGTCAAAATTAAAATCAAATTTATATCTTAAAATATTAATATTTACACTAAAATTATGAATCTTATTTATTATGGGAGTGAATTTGATGATTAATATTTAATATTGAATTGTGTGAATTTAGGTGTAAATTATATATAATTAAATATTCTCATATATGAGCCAATGTTTAATATTAATTATTTAATTCAATTAAATATACGGAAGCAATGTTTAATATTAATAATTGAAAAAATATATTTAATTGAATATATTATAGTCAAAATGCTCAACTGAATATATGAGATTGAATTATTTCATATTAATTATTCAGTTTATTTTAGGGTATAGATTATATTTAATAAAATATTATTATATTTGAGTCAATGCTTTAATAAACATTATAATAAAAATATTTTAATAATAAATTAGTATGAATTGGGTGTGATTTTGAGACACCACATATTTGTTTTAGTTTTTTTAATTAATTTGAGCGTATTTTTCAATTTGTTTTACTTAAGGGTATCGTTAATTAAAATAAGAAATGGGGATGTGAATTCAATTATTTAAGAGTCAGTTAAATTTACATTTAATCATATTTAATGAAAATGGATTAGGACTTTTTTGTACATAAATTTGATCGTCAATTATAAATTATTTTTATAATTAAAATAATTTATAATGAACAAGTATTATAATTAATTATGTAAAATGGAAAACTAATTAAATATTTATTCTATCAAATAACTAACCCAAATCAAGGATTTGATATGCTGGATTTAACACTTCCAAATAATCAAGTGATTATAAAGGATAAATAAGACTTTTTACTCAATTGTTGCTATTTTGTGCATTTTTTATTAAAATTGCTATTTTTTGTATGTAACTTTAATTTTTTGGCATTTTGAATTATTTCCTCAAATTAAAATATCATATTTTAAGTTTTCTAAAAGGGCTGTAGAAATAAATTTTGTGGCTGGCTTTAAAATCGCCTTTTTTTAAAATCAAACTATTTCAATTCTAACTTGCATTTTAACTCTACAGCTTAATAAGCCAATCTGCAAATTTAGGGCAATTGACATCATTGGTTACTCTACAATCATCAATTCTTTTCTACTCTCTAATTAGAGCTGGTTTCAATTAGTTGGCATCAATTCAACTAATTTGGGATTCGAAATCTTAACGTTGTCATTCAATTGGTCACTCTACAATCATCAATCGATGAAAAGTTTGATGACATAACTCATAATTGATAATTCAATAGTAAATTTGTAATACTCCCTTCAGAATATGAGTTCAAAGTCTATTTCTTTTAATATATCATTTCCTCATTCCATAATAGAAAACCAACTACTAAATCAAGAAGTCAACATTCAAATAATTATCGCAATCATTTTCAATAATATTTAGAGTAATGATATGGCGAAGAAATAGGGAATACTTGCTGGTGTATATATAAGAAAGAGAAAAAATCTGGAATGCCCCATTTCACTATCAAACATAATAAAAATGCCCCATCTTATAACTATCTTCAAAAAATGCCCAAAGTATAAAATTATGTCAAATTTAGTTGTCAGTTACACGTTGTTTGATGTATTTGGTCAAATAACGAATTTTAAATGAATTTTTTTGAATAAAAAAATTCAAAGCTATGATTATGACCGGTCCTGACTCCATTTTTTGTATTTGTGAGTTGGGAAAGAATAACACAATTTTCGAAAAAAAAAATTTGAAGTCGGGACCGGTTCGGTGGTCCTGACCGGTTCAATACGGTCCTGACCCGAGCAGACCGGTCCTGACTCCATTTTTGTATTTAATATATTGGGAAATAATAACACATTTTTCGGAAAAAAAAGGTTCAAGTCGGGACCGGTTCGGTGGTCCTGACAGGTTTAACACGGTCCTGACCCGAGCAGACAGGTTTAAAACCCTAAAAATTCACCCACTTTCATTCCCACAAAATTTTACCACATTCCCATTCCTTACCTGTGTGTGTGTGCGGCGCAAGAAGGAGGAAGAAGAAGAAGTGGTCCAACACCATCATTTTCAAATCACCGCAAACAAAGGAGGAAGAAGAAGTGGTCCTCCCTTCAAGTCAGGACCATTATTTTATCATAATCCTAATATGGTAAGTTTGTTTCTTGTTGAATTTAATTATTATTTTGTTCGAATTTTATGTTAGTTCGAATTTTATGTTAGGTCGAATTTTTGGATGATGAATACTCTTATTTTTGTCAAATTTGTTTGATTTTGGTGATGACTTGAACTTTGTGACATTTTAGTGTATGAATTGAATTTTTTATGGTTGAATTATGGAATTGATGTTTTGTATTTAATGTTTTGTATGTTTCGAATATTCTTAATAATATCTTGTCATTTTTTTTTCTGTTCAACTTTGTAATTTTGCTTTTGTTTATTTCATTAGAATATTTTAGTAATTGTGATTTAAAATAATTTATAGATTTAATATTAATTGTGCAGGTTGAATTTATTAGACGCGTTTACGTAGCGTAAATTGTAAGGTTAATTTATGTACGAAGGTGACTTTATTGGAGACAATTAACAGTACGTTGTATTCAATAGGGGGTGACGATTTGGTTGATGAGTTTAAGAATGGACCGTTTGGTAAACTTTTAATTTGGAGGGAAAATGGAGCTAGTGTCTCTCAGCCATTAGTACGACTTTTAAGTTATCAAATTAGTAGTCCGGACCCTAATGCTTTATGGTTTCATATTGGTGGGCAGACTATTAGTTTTGGGGTGGGTGAGTTTGCATTAGTGACTGGTTTGAATTTTGGATCTTCTGATTTTGATCCTTGTGGTACCCACGATCCTTCTGAGACATCGGTGTATATGTTGTTCTGTGGTGGTAAATCTATCACAGCTAGAGACTTATTACTGATATTTAAGGATGCTAAAGTTCGAAGGAATAACCACGAGTTGTATCAGACTTCTTCACTTTAAACTCTTGTCGGTGCTCCATATGCCACAGACCAACAACAATTAGCAAATCGTCTTTCTTCCAAAATAGGGCACCCAAACTCAATTCCTGATCAAGTATGGCTGCCACATCTCTCACAACAGGTGCCTCGGACGTATCCAATGGCATGATTGTAACGAGCCAATTATTCATATCACCTGTAATTTGACAACTTTCTGGTAAGGGATTGGTAGGCATAAGATTCGAAATAAAAGAACTCATGCCGCCAGCTGATCTTATCCATGCAGAAAATTCTGCAACTGTGCAACCCATCAAGAAATTCTCACCTTCATTATCGGAATCAGATCCAGATCCAGATGAGACTGAGTCAAGATCAGCCTCCTCGTCTTCTTCCTCTTCCACCACACCACCATCAGTTCGTGTGTGATATTCAGGATTGAAGCCAGCCTCCTCATCTTCGGTCTAAACATCGTAGCTCGCTTCATTTGGCTCTTCATAGACTTCATCGTTTAAGTCAGGAATATGTGAACCCCGACTTCCACCTTGAGAACCCATATCAAAATGCATGGAAGATGAAAACCTTTGAAGTTCTTCTGCAGTTGGACTGTAATTCACATACGGTTGTGGACTCACTGAGGATATGAACGGGATGTAGGGGGATGGCTCCCGTTGAGAATTGTCAACACCAGTGTCGATTGTAGGATTCATAATAATATAAATATCAGGCTCCGAGTACAAACGGAACAGTCACTGCAGCTCGCCATTCTCCGTCAGCAATGAGGCTCCGTTTCTGCCGCTACGAGTTTGAGATGTAAAATATATATTGTACTCACCTCGAATATTTTCTGCATCAAGAATCATCTGGATGCTGCTTCTCAAGGCAACTATTGATATATTGGCCGTTGATAAGTAAATCAATCGTTCATTCCCGCCAATATAGTGCCACGATTGATCGAACTGACCATTGTAGTGCAAAAATAGGTTGCACCAATTCTCCATTACGAAGTGTCGAAAGTGAGTAAGTGAGAGAGAGAGCGTAAGAAAAAGATGAGATAATTTTTGCAAGTATCGAAAGTGAGTAAGTGAGAGAGAGAGCATAAGAAAAAGATGAGAGAATTTTTGCAAGTTTCTGGTGAACGCAAGTTTGCAAATCAATTGAATTATATAAAGTAAAGTTACGTATATGATTCAATGAATGGATTCAAAGTCTACAAAAAATAATTGATGGAATTGATTAGTGCAGTACAAAATAGGTCGATTCTTACTGTTTTTTTCAAAAAATAATTGATGGAATTGATTAGTGCAGTACAAAAAAGGTCGATTCTTACTATTTTTTTCAAAAAAATTAACAAGTTGGCATGCATGTGTCTGCATCGCAATGTACGACTTATTTGTATTCACACATCTACTCAATAATTTATTCATTGCAGGAAACAAAAATTTAAAAAGAAAAAATCAACTCAAAAAGATGTAGGGATCAATTTAAAAAAAGAAAATTGGAGTCAGGACCACCGGTCAGACCGGGTCGGGACTGGTTCCTGGCCGGTCATCACCAAGTTGAACCGGTCATCACCAATGTAAAAAAAATAAATTTGCATTTTCGGTTTCCTGGCTGGTCAGCACCATTCTGAACCGGTCAGGAGCATTACTTTAAAAAAAATAATAAAGTGGTCATGACCGACCGGTTCGAACCGGTCGGCACCGTTCCTGACCGGTCAGGACCACTCTGAACCGGTCAGGATCACATATTATATATATATATATATATATTTCCCCATATAGTGATGATGACCATATCAAGTCAAGATCCTATAAATTCTTTTTCTTTCCTTATTTATAAAATTGTTAAATTCATTATAATACTTAAATATTGCTCTTATTTAATAATATGGACATCATTACACTAATAATTGTCTAGATTTGATAGTTAAACGAAAATTATTGTCAGAAATTGTACTTTTGGGCATTTCTTATACATGTTTATAAAAGTGGGCATTTCCTTGATATGTTTTAAAAATTTGGGCATTTTTAAAAAATATTAAGACTATAAGAAATACGGATGATTATAGGGTTCGTATAAAAGTTTTAATAGATGTGCGGAGGCAGGGCCGGCCTTGTGATTTTGGGGGCCCTATGCGATGAGTATAGATGGTGCCCCAATTTTACGACTATAATAATAAATAAAAAATATTAATAAAATTAAATATAAGTATAAAATATGTCTAACACCATCTTTATTTAAAATTTGTTCAAAAACTATAAATCCCAAAAAAAAACTCATGTTCTTTTACTTGGAAATTACGAGAGTTTTAATTATATTCATCAATGAATAAATCTGAAATGAAATAAACAACTTTAAATATGATATTAAAGCAAAATACATAACTATCTTTTACAGATAATTTCATAATTCTCTTTAAAAAAAAATCAAATTCACTACTAAAAACTTCACAATCTAATTCAATTTTAAAACATTTTTTCAAATTCTTTCAATTAATAGACTAATCACAATTTCTAATTATAAAATAACTAATATAATATTGTGAAGAGGAGTATTTTGATACTTTATTATATGTTTTATTTGAATTATTAAATTTATATAAGACAAAATATAAATTTATGTCCTCTATTATTTTATTTTAATAGAGTTAAAAATAAATTTATTTATTCTGAGATTAACATAATTTTGTAATTTAAATACTAAAATAAATTACTAATATATTAATACTAACATATACTATAAAAATGGTGCCCCAATATTTTTGGGGCCCCGGTGCGGTGCACCTCCCGCACGGCCTCAAGGCCGACCCTGTGCGGAGGGAAAGATAAATGAATAGATGCATACTGAAATGAGAGAAATTTTGAAGCTACGTAGAATGAGATAGCTTAAAGGACTCAATTGTGCAACACACTAATATGTTGCATCATCTTTTGTGACACTCATTGCAGAAATACTCAAGTCATCGCAAGAAAACTCAAAGTAGCTTGACTTGGGGCAGAATTATGATGGGTGAGCCCATGCAAAATTTCTTAGGGTGCATGTGAGTGATGACAAAGCACACTAAAAAAGGCTTGTTTTGATTTGTGGGATCAGCCGTCAGTTTATAATCAAGATCAATCCATTGATGATAATACAGTCGACCTCGGTTGAGCTCCTTTAGACCCTAGAGTTGGGGCATTATAGATGGTATGAGAGTCGAAACTTCTCCCAATACGTTGTCGTTCGAGGATGAACTAGGAAAATCTCAAAATTAAGTATACTTGACTTTAATTAGACAGAACCATAATGAGTGACCTCCACAAAAGTTTCTCAAAGGTGTGAGTAAGGGTAAAAAACATATTAGAAGGACTTTTATTATTTTGTGAGATAAACCGTAAGTCTCAAAGCAAAATCAAATCATTAAAAATAATATTGCCGATCTCAATTTATAGGACTAGCTAGTGCGTTACATTTATAGTAATTATAACTATATTTATTATATCATATATGATCACAATTTTTATAACTTCTTAGCACTTTACATGTGGTCCGGATTTTGTTAATTTAAAATTTATGATGGTGTGGGTGAGGTTCAGATGAGGAGAGATCTATAGTGGATATCTAGGTATTCAGAAATGAAAACAAAAACAAAAACATAGTAATCGATTAAATGTTTCAAGGAGTTAAACAAGTACTGATTCGTAGGCTCTGGAATAAGACGATTTTAAGATTTTCAAACTGCTGTGCGATCCATGGGCAAACAAGGGATAACTTGGCGAACTAAAATTAAATTTATTTTTGTAGTAATAATTATTAAAATTATTGGCTTGGAGATATTAAGCGAAGCACTGTTAGATGGTAGAAGATATAATTCATCCAAAATAAATAAATAAATAAAAAATGTGTTGGTCCAAATCAGAGTACATGAAATGCAAAAACATGTAAAATTAAATGAATGTGCATGCGGTGAGCTTTAAGTTTAGTTCTTAATTGACTCGGATTGAGTCAGCTGACAACTATGAAAACTTATTAAGTTCAAGCAGCTGGTTTAAATCTGCATTCAGTTATACTCCAATAGCTAATAGTTGTTGGGTTTCAAATAAGGTGGAAAGTAATAAAAAATTAATAATTGAATGCACATAAATGAGGCATGATATATAGTGATTCAGGAGCTAAAAGTCCCTACATCCACTTTTCGTTTTCAAGGAACGAAATCCAATATCCTTAGTTGCTTATGGTAATTTAATACGACTTACGACTTTGGATCTTCTCCAAAGAGAGTTTCTCCTTTCCCTGGTAGCATCCACTGCAATTAGTTGAGCTTTACAACGCCGCTCCCTAAGCTCTTTTTCTGCATTTTCAGTTGCCCACAATACTTGAATTCGGGTTGCAGTTTCAGTTCTTCTACTAATTGGAGTCTCCAAGAGCTCAGTTACAGGGTATAAAGGTTTTTGCTCCCTTCAAGAAATGGCAATATGGTGGTTGATCATACAGATCTAGAATGTCTCGAAACCTCTACTAATGATCAGTTGGTTGACCTCTGGTAGTCTAGTGTTTGACAAGCATGGTGGTCTCATGCAGAATGTACATAAAACTTAAGAGGGCCTTAGAGAGAGGTACCTGAAATCTTAGACTTAGAGCAAATATATAAAAGTTGTTTCACTGCACAATAACATTGCTCTATTCTTTGATGGGGTATTTATAATCTCAATTGAATTGTAGTCATTGAGTTATATGAAGATGCACAATTATGCAGTTTTTGTCCTTGAATAAGAAATCTTGAATGACAAAATAAAAAGTGACTATCGGGTAACCTGAACTTAAACATGTCCATCCATTCTTATTTTTTTCAGCTGTCAGTTCCTCTTGAACATATTAGTTGGCGCTCTTCTCAAAGCTGATCAATTCTCTCTTTCTCTCCTAAATGCCAGTAACTTTTTATTAATTATGAATATTATGAATTGATCTTTAGTCAATTGGTTATTAGAATATTCAAGTCTTCAATTTTCATAAGAAACTAGTATATTACAATTCTTAGAACCTAAATAATGATTACATGATAAGTTCTTACTAATTAAACAATTGAAAATTAATTGATGGTTTGTCAATCATCAAAATTAAACATTCCTAATAAAGTATAAAATGTCTTTTAGGGAACACTCTAATAATCAACATTTCATATATAATTTTGAAATAAGATATTTTAAGATCGATCATATGCTTTATTTGGGAACTATTGGTTCTGAGATCAGAGTTAGGCAAATATGCAGCGGAAGTTTTTTAAAGTTGAGCCATTCGAGCTGGTGATTCTTGCACCATCTCGGGATTTATAAATGCGGTTGTTTTGTGTAGGGATTTACCGTGAACTGAATCACCAAATCCATATAAGCAGGACCAATCATGGATGTTGAATACAATAAACAATTCATCAAGCCCTAGCATGCTCCTATGAATTTAATTCGTGAATTTAGAGATTACCGTTAATCCGTAGAGTCTGATCCGATCTTTCGCGTTTGAATATCCAATTTTGATTCAACCACGCGATTCGATTAAATCTGCGGAAATAGAAATTAGCAAAACCAATTTCTTGATTTAATCGAATAAAAGAAAAACAAAAGGGAAGAAAGCTTGTTCTCCAGATCAGATCTTCAGATCTGTATCCAAATGCTGTTCAGATCTGCTACTGGTGAGGATTCCACAGATCTGTAATTGTGTAGGCCGGAGTCGAATTTCTCGTCTCCCAAACACACACGGCGCCGCCCCCTCTCTCTCCCTATGGTTTCAAAGTGAATTGAATGTTCTGAAGTGGCTTAGGATTTCAGAGAGATAGAGTTGTCTATTTATAGACCTAGGGTTTTAATCCTAATGGGCTACTGGGCCTTTTTCAGCATATTTAATTGGGCCAGACCTGGGACCTAGTGCAAATAATAAAGCGGGCCTATAAATTAATTAATTTCCATGTCCACAACCAGGACATAATTAATTAATTAATATTAATTCTTTCTCACCACATAATTAATACTAACATACCCTTTATTACCACGTTATGAGAACGAGCTGCATTTATTTGAGAATCCCCATATTTAAGGTTACCGGATATTCATTAATTAATCGGAGCTTCTGACAAGCTCTACCTACAATTAATTAATATCTTATTTTCCTGAGCAGTACCACTCAAACCTTATCACTCGTGCCTGAACTTAATCAGCCTGCAGGACTTTAGCACGATGAACATTATTGAGCTCCTCAGGGAATGTCCCCATCCTATTACTCGGATATGGTTACCCAAATCCAGTCTCAAGCTGTACTACACGAACTACTGCTACCCAAGATGCGGATATACGAGCACGTTACTTAGGCTCTCCACCATGGCAAATCAAAGCAACAATCAACTCGTGCATACCCCTGAACCTTTGTTAGGGGTTGGACTCAATCAAGAACGAGATCTTGTATTTGCTGATGTCAGACAGACAAATACATCTCAATGTGATCCAACCAATACGCCACCCTCGCGTACCAATATATCAAGTAACCAAGACAGATTACTTCTTCCGACTATGCTGCAGCCATCCAGACAGACGTATCCTCAACGTTGTCTCGGCTGTGATAATATTTATATCTCACTAGGTCAAGTGATAATATTATCTTCTGCGATCTACAACATACCGTATGATCGTCTCTATCGGTGAGATAAGAGGATACCATTGTTACGTGCACGTAAGTTTGTTTAAAAGATAGGAGAAAAGTCAATCGTATACTCATTGTAATAAATGCTTTCTGTATACAAAACCCAACATTTTGCTGGTCAAATATATTACTTAGCCGAATTCAGTAATATACTCCAACACTTGAGATGTTAGATTTTACATCTAGTACAAAATTAAAGAAAGTAGTAAATAACACCAAATTTTATAGAGGTTCGGACAAAATTGTTCAACGTCCTCTCTTCAGACGCGCAATTTGGAAACACTAAGCTGCCAATTGCAAATATGTCAACAATCTATTGTTAGTTAGTGAATGTCAGGTCCAACAATCCACTAGCTCACCCACCAAATCCTTTGCAATCAAGAACTTCTTCAGACTTGAAGCGGGGGCACATCACCTTTACCTTCAACTGATCGTGAGAGTTTGAGTTTCGCTCGAGAACGTCAATTTTTGGTATACACCCGTGATAGTTGCCACCGAAAAAGTGACAACTCCAAGATTTGTTTTAATCAATGAGTAAGAAAACAAAAAATAAGCTCTTGCGTAAAGCACAGAGCCTCGTGTTCATGAAGGAACATGAGAAGGTGACAGAATCAGCCTGAAAGCTTTACGATATGCAAGTGGAAGCTTTCGAGAAATTGACAGAGGAAATTATCAAGAAGGTTTTCAGATTTTGAAACTCGGTAACCTTCTCAAGGTGAATTGCAGCCTCTATTTGTAGACGCTCCTTGGAAGGTTTGAATTCCTTGCCATTTGGGGCCATTGTGAGACAAAAGAAACGCATCCTGTCGAAGTCTCGCTTTTTCTGACTCGCAGTGTTCTTTTTGTCAGAGTAGGTGGACTTTTACTACGTCAGTCAGAACGGCTCTTTTTAGCCGATTCGAGGAATATTTGTCGATTGATTCTTCAGACGAACAAGCATTCGAATGCATCAGAATTTAAGTTCTCCAAACTTAAAGTCTGGTTTTAAATAAGTCATTTCTTGTTTTGGAATGAGTGTGTCTTCTAGTTGTTTGGGTAACGTCTTGCTGGTGACGTCTTTGCTGATAAGCTCCGTGCTGGTAATCCTCCAGCTGATAATGACATATCGCAAGCTCCTCTTCAGGCACTTTGTTGGTAGCAGAATGTTAGCCAGCAACCCATACAAATCTATTTGCTGGTGAAGAATGCACCAGCAAATTCCCAAAGGCTTGTAAATTAGCTTCTATTACAACTCGATAATTTCTATGCAGGACATTAAAATTTTAAGTTAATCTAATTAGACACACTATTTTAATGGGATGTTTGACTCATCAAAATAATATATAGAATAAGAATTTCTAACAACACTACCAAAATTTTGGTTTTTGTGACGGAAAAATTGGTTGCAAACTGCTATTTTGCGACCAATTTTACCCGTCGCAAAAACCTTCCGTCGCAAATTTTTGTGACGGATTTGCGACCAAATTTTTCATCGCATAAGTCTGCGACGGAATTTTTTGGTTGCAAATCTGTCGCAAATTAATTTTCTTTAAGAACTTAATTTTTGGATATTGAAGTTCTAAATTGAGAGTTTTATAATTTATTAATCGTGAATTGAGCTTGTTTTTTTTAGAAAGATTTTGAAATGTTTCAAATTCTTAATCAAGAATTATTTTTAGGTTCTAAAATTGATAATACTTGGCATGGCATAAATGCGTGAGTATGACAGTTTCGTTGAATAATATATTGGATTTGAATTTAGTTCTTGTTGTATATACCAAGATCTGAAAATTGACCGTGTTGGCATTTCTATGAGCACTTTTTTTTTTTTTTTTGGAGATTTGGTGTATGGAATTTATGTTTCTTCAGAAACACAACATTATTCATATTTTTATATTTATTTTTTTTTTTTAAAGAAATTTTGCACTAAAAAAATTGAAAATTTGCAACCTATTCGCGACCAAAAAAAAGGTCACAAATTAGCGACGGAATTGCGACGGTATAAAATTTTTAATTTTGCAACCGAATTGCGACCGAATTTTTCGTCGCAAATTTTAGCGACAAAAAATTCCGTCGCAAAATTCTTTATTTGTAAATATATATATATATATATATTTTTAGTACATATATTAATTGAGATGTGCGTTTGGTTTAGCGGTAATACGTGCAAGTTACATGCTAGAGGTTCCGAGTTCGAGACCCTTTGTGTGTATGCAGACCATTTTAGATCAAGAATTTTGACTCTTTTAGATTCTGTATTGGGAAATTCATCTTTCAATCTTAAATTAGTGATTTTACTTTTTTTTTTTTAATTGTAGATTGGTAATACACATATACACAATACTTGTATATTAATTACTCCCTATGTCTCAGTTTAATTGTCTCACTATTCTTTTTTGTTTGTGTTATTTCATTAGTCTCATTTTTAAAAATTATAATTTTCACACTAAAAAATAAAATATTAGTTTTATTCAACTCATTCTACATTCACCGGGACGAAGGGAGTATTACCCAAAAGTCAAAACTTATTTAACTTAATTTTTCTAGTTCTATGTAGAACTAGATTCTACCGTATCAAGATGTATAATTATTTTTAATAATCATTATTTTGAATATTAAAATTGATTAAATTATAATTTATCTACTTCAAATTCTTGTTCATAAGTAATAATAGCAGGTGCATATTATTTTATAAGTCTCTGACTTCTCGAATCGAGAAGACAACTATAGATTAGGGATCGAAGACGGTTGCCAATGAAACAAGATAAATGGGATAAAATTTTATTTTAAAATATGAAAATGCTAACAAACATAAATAACATTGAATCCAAAAAACAAAAAGGTGAAGTGGATGAGGAGTCTTGTTTGCTAAAAGGTTATATCACAAATGATTATAAGATAGAGTATGATTCTAATAACATAATTAATCAAGAATATATCAAGCATTCTCCGTCACCAGTTAGAAAAAGTTCAATACAATACCACTCACATTAATTATATTGATATGTATACAATATATGTAAGATTGAGTGCATATTACTTGGAGAACATATTGCCAAAATAGGGGATGATAATATAAATTATTGACATTTTCGAGAAAATAGTTCAATGTATTGTAGTTAGTTAAAAATATTCAATATTTACTTTTGTCTATAAATTATTTCAAAATGAGTTAACACCCTTAATTATTAATGATTCAGCAATTAAATGTCACTTCACATACCACGTGTAAAATCAAAACGACTTCGTTTTATTATCATGTTAGCAAATTCGCAAGTATTCTAACATGGAGTTGGCTTTTTAACCACTTGTTTGAAGAGTCGTGGAGAAATAAATGATAAAACGATGTCGTTTTGATTTGAACATAGAATGCTAAATGACGTTAAACTATTGAATCATGTTTTGATTTGCCAAGTGGTATGTCAAGTGTCGTTCAACTGCAAAATCATCAATAATTAATGATATTAACTCATATTTGGTATAATTCATGGATGAAAGTAAATATTGAAAGTAAATATTGAGATATTTTTAACTGGTGACAATACATTGAGGTATTTTCTCAAAAATGTCAATAGATCAAATTATTATTCCCTATATATTATAAATATGTGAAATGCCATATAACAAATTAACAATACATATAGCTTTAGCTTTTAAAATATATTTATAGACATGTTAATTTAGCCCCAAATTAGTAATTGGTCAAAAAGATCGAATTAAAATGCGGGTTAGTGTGAACAAATTTCAACCTAAGAAAATTGGCCCAACCCACTGGATTGGCATGTCGAATAAGCTGAATACGTCAGGCTGCAGTTCGGCCCATCAGTCGTAGACTCAAAATGGCCCAACATAATTGATTTTTCAACCCCACTTCAATCCAATTAAATACTTATTCTACAGCTAACCCAATAAATAATAAATCCAATCCCAAATAGTAATATTTTCTATGAGTATTATCAATTCAATACTCGAAATATAGGTTGCTTATTGATTTAGGATACGAAAGACTAATTCTCAATTCAGAACATGAAAGATCACAAAAATTATTTGAGAATTGTATGATTTTTCAGGTCCTTGTTAAGAAATCATCTTTCGGATCCTGAATCGATAATTAAACTATTTTTTAGATCCTAAATCGACAATTCTCCTATTTTCTACATCCACTTATCACACCTGCGATTAATTCATTGGGTATTATTAATCTAAAAGTTTTAATAATAATAAACCAGTTTCATATCGCTCACTATTCTTTCACATTTGTATAATATATTTATTTGGGAATTTAATAGTTCATAATATATTTTAGAAAACTGCAACCATAATAATATACTTGCACCTTTATTCTTTTATTTTATTTTATAACATATTTGGGAAATATTTTTCAAAAGTGTCTAATTTGAATAAGGTTGTAGATAGTGATGATACAAATTCTAAAACTAATGGCTCCATCTTGGGGTTTTATTAAAGTGGGAATATTTGAAAATACCCCTTTTTATTATCAACATCACAAAAATACCCCATCTTATAAAAACATACTCTAAATACCCCAAGGACAAAATTGTGTCAGCTTTGTGTACTTATTTCTGAAATCAATGATTGTTTTACGTATTTTGAATTATTTTTGAGGTAAAATGTAACTAAAATCCGGAAAAAAAATTTCCTGACCGTTCCCGACTAGTTTTCCAACTCAAAATTAAACTTTGCAATTTTTTATTTCGTGTAAAATTGAATTCCGGAAACAAACCGGGTCAAGAACCCTTCATGACGGGTTTCCCGACCCGAATCCCGACCCATTCATGATCTATTTCTCGACCCAATTCATGACCCCATTCAATTTTGATTACTGACCCAAATAAAGCCCTTCCCGACCCATTTTAGCTCTTCCCGACCCGTTTCCTGACCTGTTTCCCGACCATAACCTATTCTGCAAAATTAACCCGGATTCGAACCCTTCCCGACCAATTTTAGACCTTCCCGACCCGATTCCCGACCCGTTTCCCGACCTGGCCCTTTTATGTTAATCAAACCCGTTTCCTGACCCAACTCATTCCTCCTTGACCCGAATCCCGACCCAACTTAAAACCTAATTTATAATAGATCGCACGCACACTGCTCTGGTCCCCCCTTCTCCTTTGCCGTCGAAAATTGTAGATCTAGCGTTGATTTTGGTCGGGAAAGTCTGGGTGGTCGGGAAACACAAATGGCTCATGCGCCGACCCAGGTAATCGAATTTTTTTTGTTTTTTAACCGTGAAACTTTCGAATTTTTTGTATATTTCGTTTGCAAAATTTACATGTATTTTACATTCGAAATTTTTTAACCGTGGACAATTTATTTTGTTTAATTAATTGTTGCATAATTTATATTATTTCGGTTGTTAATTCACATGTGGAGAATGTATTTTGTTTAATTTTTTTGTTAATGTCGACAATGTATTTCGGTTGTCTAATGGTTTTGTTTGATTTATTGAATAAATTAGTTTAATTGGCTGTTTAATTTTTGGTTAATTCACATGTGGACATTGTATTTTTTTTAATTTTTTGATTGAATATAGATTAATTTCAGTTGTTTAGGCTTGGTTAATTATTTCTAATTTAATTAATTAAATGGATTATAGATTATATTATGATTGTATTTATAGATTTTTGTATAATTTGTGCAGGTTGAGTGGATTAGACCTTGCTTACGTGGTACAACTACTAAGGTGAATTTATGCACCAAAGTGACCACATTGGACCTCATTAATACCACGTTAGAAGCATTAGGGGGTGAGGATTTAGTTAATAATTTTAGGAATGGGCCTTTTGGTAATCTGTTATTTTGGACAAAAAACGGTACTAGTGCGTCGCAGGCATTGTTGAAACTTCTAAGTTACGAAATTAAGAGTGATGTCCCTAACACTTTATCGTTTCTTATTGGTGGGCAGCGTATCTATTTTGGTGCTGGTGAGGTTGCTCTAGTCACTGGTTTTCTATTCGGAAATACTGATTTTGATCCATGTGCTCCTTGTGATCCTTCTGAGACGTCAGTGCTTAAGAGATTTTGTGGTGGTAAATATGTTACAGCAAAGGAATTGTTGGGAATTTTTAAGAGTGCAAATATAGAGAACACTGACCATGAGTTGTACTTGAGAGTAGCTAATATATTAGCTTTGGTGTATTTTGTCTTAGGCTATTCTGAGAAACGTAAGATTGAAAATTGGGTTTATGTTTTAGTGGATGATTGGGGGGAATGGAACTCTTTTCCGTGGGGGGCTTACGCTTTTAAGTCGTTATGCTACTATTTGAACCTTGCCCCCACTTCTATAGATGCACTTGGACCTACTTTGAGTTTGGGCGGTCCCATTTGGATATTACAGGTATAATCAAAATTTTTACTGAATTTGTTAATATTATATATTATTTGGTCATTTGTAAATATTTAAATGATTTTGCAGATTTGGGCCTATGAGGCCATTCCGGTGCTGGGTGGTGCTTGTGCTATTTTGAAACACCCCGATTATCTTCCTCGGTTTATAAAATGGAGGTTTACTAGGCCAGCTGCAGTGAATTGGGTGACATTTTTTGCGCAAGAACAGGTATGTTATTTGTGTATTTGTAATTACCATATCATTTTATTAACTGTATTTTTTACTGCAGATAGAAGCTTCCCGTAACTTAATCCCTCTACCAGACGAACGATCTTTGTTGTACTACACTAGCTCCCAGGGGCCGACGGCATTATCTGTAAATTATCGGTTTCCTGAAAACCTGACAAGTAGTCTAAGGGTTGATCATCTGGGACATGAGGAGGAGCATTCAGAGGGACATCCAGAGGGGCATACTGAGGGTTTTGGTGCGGGTCATGATATACCAGAGACTTCAACACGTAGGCGTATTCGTCCGAGGGAGCATAGATCTTCTAGTGGGGATTCTCACAATACATCTAGACGCACACTTGTTGATAGAATCCGTGGCATAGTGAATGAGGTAGTTACAGAGAGAGTTATCCCTCATTTTACCCGATTGGTGGCTGAGCAGACGCATCAGTTGACCCGAGTGGTGACCGATTTATTTCGGTCTGGACGATGTGCCCATTGTAGAGATGCCGAGGGCTTTAGACACAGCACCTCCCGACGGTCGGAGCACAGACATAGCACATCACGGCAGTCTGAGCACAGACGGAGCCCCTCTGAGCACAGACGGAGCCCCTCTCGCCAGTCCGAGCACAGACGGAGTGCATCCCACCAGTCTGAGCACAGACGGAGTGCATCCCGCCAGTTGGAGCAGAGACAGAGCCCCTCTCGACATTCTGAGCACAGACGGAGTGCATCCCACCAGTCTGAGCACAGACGGAGTGCATCCCGCCAGTTGGAGCAGAGACAGAGCCCCTCTCGACATTCTGAGCACAGACGGAGTGCATCCCACCAGTCTGAGCACAGACGGAGTGCATCCCGCCAGTTGGAGCAGAGACAGAGCCCCTCTCGACATTCTGAGCACAGACGGAGTGCATCCCACCAGTCTGAGCACAGACGGAGTGCATCCCGCCAGTTGGAGCAGAGACAGAGCCCCTCTCGACATTCTGAGCACAGACGGAGTGCATCCCACCAGTCTGAGCACAGACGGAGTGCATCCCGCCAGTTGGAGCAGAGACAGAGCCCCTCTCGACATTCTGAGCACAGACGGAGTGCATCCCACCAGTCTGAGCACAGACGGAGTGCATCCCGCCAGTTGGAGCAGAGACAGAGCCCCTCTCGACATTCTGAGCACAGACGGAGTGCATCCCACCAGTCTGAGCACAGACGGAGTGCATCCCGCCAGTTGGAGCAGAGACAGAGCCCCTCTCGACATTCTGAGCACAGACGGAGTGCATCCCACCAGTCTGAGCACAGACGGAGTGCATCCCGCCAGTTGGAGCAGAGACAGAGCCCCTCTCGACATTCTGAGCACAGACGGAGTGCATCCCACCAGTCTGAGCACAGACGGAGTGCATCCCGCCAGTTGGAGCAGAGACAGAGCCCCTCTCGACATTCTGAGCACAGACGGAGTGCATCCCACCAGTCTGAGCACAGACGGAGTGCATCCCGCCAGTTGGAGCAGAGACAGAGCCCCTCTCGACATTCTGAGCACAGACGGAGTGCATCCCACCAGTCTGAGCACAGACGGAGTGCATCCCGCCAGTTGGAGCAGAGACAGAGCCCCTCTCGACATTCTGAGCACAGACGGAGTGCATCCCACCAGTCTGAGCACAGACGGAGTGCATCCCGCCAGTTGGAGCAGAGACAGAGCCCCTCTCGACATTCTGAGCACAGACGGAGTGCATCCCACCAGTCTGAGCACAGACGGAGTGCATCCCGCCAGTGGGAGCAGAGACAGAGCCCCTCCCGACATTCTGAGCACAGACGGAGTGCATCCCACCAGTCTGATCACAGACGGAGTGCATCCCGCCAGTCGGAGCAAAGACAGAGCCCCTCCCGACATTCTGAGCACAGACGGAGTGCATCCCGCCAGTCGGCGCAGAGACAGAGCCCCTCTCGGCATCATGAGCACAGACCGAGCACCTCGTACCACTTAGAGGAGATACGTAGCTCGTCACCCCAGCAGTCTGAGCATTCCGTGCATTCCCAGGATTCTGATCAGACTCTGGTTTATGTTGGAGAGTTAGGGGGACCGAGTGCTAGCCAGTCTGTGTCGCAGTTTGAGCAGCCCGCTGCCACTGAGGAGGTTTAGTTTCTTTTTTTTTTTTGTATGATGTTTTATGTGTTTCTAAGTTTTTTTGAATGATTTTTTTTTGTAGGTTGATGATGGTCGTCCTGAAGGGGTTACCGTTGAGTTATATGCAAATTATATTGAGTTCAGGACTGCAGGACCCGGTCACTTCCGTACTTCTCAGGTAGAGGAGGTCAGATTTACTCAAGAGTTTTTCAATCAACTTGAAGACACAAGTAAGGATTTGGCTCCGGATTTTGTTGATTGGTGGACTATGGCCATGCAGTTCCGGATGAATCAACAGCAATCCTCTAAAGTTCGGATAGTTCGTAGAAAGTTTTTTGTAAGTATTACTTTCACCTCATTTAATATTTAATATTTACTTTGTGTAATTATAAAATTGTTGGTTTGTTAGGATCTAATGCGGAAAAATTATCGGGCTGTAAAAGAAGGACGTGTGTCTGAGGCACTGAAGCAATTCATTGAGGGAAGTGACGCTGATACGTCTAAGGATTGGTATGATGCTGATACGGTAAGCAATTTTGATATTATATTATTTGAATGTTTATTTTTTTCATTAATTAATCGCATATGAAATTATTTAGTTTAACTCTTTTTATTTTTTTGTAGTTTCTTATACCTTGCAACTTTCTTGGGCATTGGCACGCCGTTCAGATTCATCTTCCATCGTGGACAGTGGATGTATATGATCCTTACTGTCAGCGAACCACTGAGGAGCAAAAGGAAAGGAGAGTCGAGGTCCTACGAAAGATGACCGATAACTTTAGATTGTATTTGACTGAAGCCTCCGATGAAACCACCCACTCATTTTGAGGTGGAAGGGAATTGACAGTTCCACCATATATCTCTCTCCAAGTGCTCGTCTTATAGTAACCATTAATATAGTCGTAGAAACTCTCCCCCTTATACCTGTCAATTCAAATCAACTTATTGAAATCATATACAGTTAGATTAAAAATATAAATCAAATTAATTCATACCGAATCGCAGCTAATGCATGAGAGCAAGGAATGAGGTCTAGTTGGAATTCACGGCATTCACAGGTCCACGTTGAAAGGTCGACCTTCCAAACTCGCTCACCATCATTGATCTTAAATTCATTGCCAGAGATGGATACGACTGTGTGTGTATCAGCAACATCTACCAATGGAGCAATTTTGTGCTCTGCCTCCTCAGTCAACTCATCATCTCGCCCTTGTGCCTTAACCCGTCTCTGATCGAACCATTGTTCGATAATTCCACGATAAGTGTCAATTATGGAGCACACAGGCAATCGTCGAGCATCCAACAACCTTGCATTGAAAACCTCAGCTGCATTTGAAGTCAAGAAACTGTATCGACGAACTGGACACTTGCACCTTGACCAACGTTCAGGCCCCACTGACACCAGCTTCTCGTATGCAGCAGGTTTTGACTGTAAAATTTTATCCATAGCATTTGTAAAGCTCGACACACGATAAGCGTAAGCAGCCTGATGGTATAACTTCACAATAGTCGGGCCATAGCCCGTCAATTTATTTTGGAGATGGTAAAAACAGAGCCCGTGTGGTGTATCCGGGTATACTTCCCTCATCGCATTTGCAATGCTAACGTGTTGGTCAGATACGATCAATAACTGATCACTGCATCCAAAACTCAACCTCAATCGAGTCATAAACCAGGTCCATGTCTCGTCATTCTCGATTGGGCCAACACCAATAGCAAGTGGAAAGACATTCTCATTGCCATCTTTGGTAGCAGCGACCAATAATATGCCTTTGCTTCTTCCTTTTAGGTGCGTGGCATCAACAACAATAACCTGCCTTAATAAATTGTTCATGAAAGCACTTCTAGATACACCCAGGGCGACAAAACAATGTTTGAATGTTCCATCAGGTGCGAGGTCCAGATCAGTAATCGTGCCCGGATTGTATTGACGAAGCACCTCAAGGTATTTAGGCAGCAACTTAAATGAATCAGCTATACTTCCATACAACAACGAAATTGCTGCATTTCGTGATCGTAGTGCAACGCCATAACTAGCCCGAATGCCAAATGATAGTTGCAGTTCGGCCATAATTCCTTTCGGTTTAATTATATGCCCTTGGCGACGCATTTTTCGGGCAAAATAGGCTGCAACTACTTTCGAACGAATATTTCTGGCTCCAATGCCTGCAAGATTCAACCTGCAATTATGATTTGGTTGAAAGTTACGGACAATCCAGCAACCATCTATGCACCTTGCACCAACACGAAATGTACAACTCTCTTGTCGTTTGCAAATATAATCTACACGGATGCTATCCGAGCGCTTCACTTTAAATTGTTGACGGTGCTCCATGTGCCATAGCCCAACTGCAATAAATAGATCATCTTTTGTCCAGAACATGGCACCCTTAGTCAATTCCTGATCAAGTATGGCTGATACGTCTCTCACCACCTCAGCTGCATCAGTTGTATCCAATGACATAACCGGAACTAACCAATTATTTAAAGTACCTTGAATTTGAGAGCTTTCTGGTAGAGGATTGGTTGGCATAAGATTTGAAATGAAAGCACTCATTCCGCCGGCTGATCTAATCCATGCAGAAAACTCTGCAACTGTACAATTCATCCTGAAGTCTTCGTCATCGGACTCAGATGAGTCCTCATCAAGTTCGGCCTCGTCGGAGTCATCATGCTCTACCACACCGACTTCCTCATCGTCGTCCTCTTGGCTGTTGTCGGGCACTTCATTGTCTTCTGGGGGAGCTTCATAGTTGTCTTCTGGGGGAGCTTCATAGTTCTCTTCTGGGGGAGCTTCATAGTTCAAGTCTGGAACATGTGAACCACCACTTCCGCCTTGAGAGCCCATATCAAAATACATGGAAGACCCAAATCGAGCAAGATCTTCTGGAGTTGGACTGTAATGGCTATACATCGGTGGACTGCTTGAGGCCATGAAAGGTCTGTACGGAGATGCCTCCCGATATGAACTCCCAACACCAGTATTCATTGTATTACTCATAATAACAAAAACATTGGGCTCCAAATTAGGACTGCAGAGCCGGAGCAGCTCCACATCCGTCGTTAACAATGATCTAACAAATCTATTGCTTCGAGTTTGAGAAATATAATAAAGATTATACTCACCCTGAATATTTTCTGCATCGAAAATCGCTTGAATGTTGGATCGTAATGCAAGTATAGAAAGATTGGTCATTGGTAAGTAAACCAATCTTTCTTGTCCACCGATATAGTTGCAAGATGCGTCGAATTGTCCATTGTAGTGAACAAACACAGAACACCAATTCTCCATTTTTGAAAAATAACAAAATTTAGAGTTTATGAAGTTTTAGAGAAGATTGAATATAGCAGGGATTGAGAAAGAACTGAAGGAAATTTTGCTATTCGATGATTTCAAATGTGCATGTAAGGCTGCAAATCAATTATTGTAAAAATTACTTTTACAGTAATTGATTTAATTGATCAATGCAGTGTACTGAATTTTGAAGCAGTGTAGTGATCAATTCAGTCATCTGTATTTTGAAGCAGTGTAGTAAATTCAGTCATGTGAATTATGTACGAGTAACATGCTACCACTCATTTAGTCAAAAAAGTAAAATTTATTGGGCATGCGTACCCAAAGATTCCACCCGTGACCAAATTTATGACAATATGTACCAAAAGCTTTCAATTATTAAAGTGTGGTAGGGAAATGGGTCAAGAATACACCTTCATGACCAAATATTCCACCCTTCTTGACCCAATTTTTTTAAAATTTAATTTATTGGACAATTTCTTCAAATAAATACCGAACAAAAAAAAAAAATTTTTTGACTGCAGTAGGGAAGTGGGTCGGGATGAACCCATCCTGACCCGACCCACTCCATTTCCTGACCCAGTTTATTAAAAATTTAATTTCTTTTACTGCGGTAGGGAAGTGGGTCGGGATGGTCCAATCCTGACCCGACCCACTCCATTTCCTGACCCAGTTTTTAAAAAATTTAATTTATTAGGCTGCGGTAGGGAAGTGGGTCGGGATGGTCCCTTCCTGACCCGACCCACTCCATTTCCTGACCCAGTTTTTTTAAATTTTAATTTCTTTGATAAATCCTTTAAAATCTTACCGACCCAATTAAAAAAAAAGCACTTTTTTGAATTAATTTTTAACATTACCCAATTATTTTAACATCATCACACCAATGATTGCATAATTTCTTGTGCAAAAATCAGAAAAAGTGCATGTTTTGTACTTTTGGGGTATTTAAGATACATTTTCATAAGAAGGGGTATTTTTGTTATGTATGTTATTGATTTGGGGTATTTCAAATTTCCACTCTTTATTAAATTTAATATAATAGAAAATTAATATGCTCAAATTAATTTTAATACTACAAAAAGATTTAAAAATTACAATTTGATAAAAAAAATATCAGTTCCTCTTTATATCATTTTTTTTCCCTCTCTTTCACCCTCAACCCTCTCTTCTTCTTTAAGGTTCGATGAAGAAAATTATTTTATAAAAATATTGAATCCTCTTTGATTAGGAGCTGCAGCCCACCCCATATCAATATAGATCCACCAGAGCGAAAGAATGAGGAACTAACAAAAATATTTTTACACAAATATTATTTGAAAATTAGTCAATATACATCTAAAAAAAAACTAATAATTGGTACATAAAAATATGGCCCAAGTTGAGAGAAATGAGACTCATTGAACTTCACGCTACAGTTTGGCCTTAAGTTATGTAAATCTAATTATTAATTTATTTTCAACGAAAAAGATATTGCATTATATCACAATGATAGACTTCAATTATATTCTAGTAAATTGTACTTTCCAATCATATATGACACATAGATTAATAAACAAAATCACATGTGTCAATCATATGTCCAATCATTAGAATATAATTTCCAATTAATTTTAGTAATTTCACTTCAAACTCAAGAAAAAGAAGTGATAAACTTTACAATGAGTTTTGTTTAGTCCTAACTTTTCAATAAACTTTTAAGGTTTAATCAAATTGTAGCATAATTGTTATACCCTAAATTGGGTAGAGTGTAACACTTGATTAGGCTAGGTAGTGCCTAATCGATCAATCTTTGTAGATTTTAAATATACAAATATAGAATTCAAGAAAAAAAGATTTATTAAATAAAACAACTTTCAGATAAGATACTTAAACGACCAATCAAAGTTGGATAAACTTTATTGCCATTATGGTTGTGTTTCACGTATTTTTTTTTGTGAGAAGTGCACTATTGTCAGCGAAATACATTTTACATCATGCACATTTCAATCAAAATATTTATTTATTCAAAGCACATTCTAATTGGAATTCAGCACAATTTATGATATATTTGTAAAATATATCATTTATTATGCTGAAATACATCATTTCTAAGTACAAAATATATCATTTAATTTCTATTCAGAATGCACATTCTTATTTATACATAAAAAACATTCTGAATGAAATATGCACAATATAAAATGAATTATAAATGGAATGCGCTCAAGTGTCTCGCCTCTTATAAAGACACACATCTTGCAGGAGACTCACTCTTTCGATTTATGTTTATTCACTTTATTTTTGCCTCATTTTGAATGACTAATTATTCTATGAAATGAAAAGTTAACAATAGTCTATAATTAATTATTAACCTTTTTGAGGGTATTATTATGAAATATGATGAATTAACCTTCGTTAGCAGGGACGGATCTGCACCCAGGCTCGAAAGGTCGTACGTCCCCGTGGAATTTGTGATTTTTTTATATATATATGTATATATTTTTGAAAAAAAATAAATTAGAAAGCATCGACCCCATAAGATTGAAATTGAATACCCACAAAGCTCGAGTTCTATCTCCACCCTTGTTCTTTAGGATTATTAGTTGATTTTAGGATTTCTAACCTTAAAAACGAATTGGAACTAAACTAATTACTCAATTGTGCATGTAAAGAGGAGCTCATATGATTTAGTGCATGCTTGCAAATTACGTTTGATATTAATTTATTGATCAATCTATTCTCTTGGAAATTAATTTGATTAAAGATGCATAAATATGAGAATAGTCATGAAGTCCTTGTTTTTTTATTGCCTTATTATAAATTTGGTTTTCTAAATGGTAATTGGGAAGGTATATACTTGTGTTCAATTATTTATCGCATTTTACAGTTTTTGTATATTCGATGATTATTATTTGTCGATTGCTTTAGTTTATACTTTTGTAGAATATCATGCTGTGAAACATGTGTCACTATTATATTTATAATTTATACGATAATTGACTAAGAAACTTTTACTAACTTCACTCATAAATTCTTTATGGACTAGAGTAGAATACTTCATAAATATACTCTCTCCATTTTAATTATAATTGTGTTTAATATTACACGTTTATAAAAAATTATTTTAAAAAAATAATATATTTAAATAAACTTCTAACAATATTCTTAATAAATAAAAAAATTAATCTCTTTTTTCATTGATTGATCTCTATTTTTTATAATATTACTTTTAATATTCTTACTTTCCTAAATTTTGACTGATTAATTATAGTTTATTTTCAAGATTATTCAATGTGTATTGGTAAATTATTATAAAATACGATACCAAATATGAAAACTTGATTATATAATTAGAACAACCATATGAATAAAATAAATGGAATGAAAGGAATATTTATTATAGGAAAAAAAAATTCAAAGATGTACTATTTAGGCACATAATACATTTTGACCAGCCTAGCTTATATTTCTACTACTTAGTGGGCCTATATTTTGAGACATTAATTAACTCCTATTATTTATTTTATCATCTTGATGGGTAGCTAGCACTATCACAATACACAAAATCTTTTATTTGGATTTTGTCAAGGCGTAGACGTTACACTACAGTAACCGCTATACTTATTTTAATACAAAGGTAGCCTCTATAATAATACTTGAATAATAATCCTCAAATTATAATATATTAAAAAATAAATTTTATTATGTTCGAAATATTATTAAAAATAAAAACATTGTTGGGAATTTAGGATAAAAATTCTCTTACCTATTGGTTTTAATGTGTCAAACATGTATAAAATTCACCATAGGAAGTGTTTATATATTAGCTTAGTCGTACAAACTTGTAATATCCACTTAGGATGTTTGTCGAGTTATAAAAGCTGATTAAGACAAACTGGGCTAGCGATCGAAGCCATTGTTGTTTGCTATAGTGTGACTACAGAACTAATGTGCAAGTATACACAGATCACAAGTAATACAGTCTAATGAGACCAGATATCGTACCCAAGGGAGTGGGTTTCTAAATCATGCACTATGAATTGTTTGCAATAAAAGAGGGTAGTTTTTATCTAAATCCTAATAAAGCATAAAATGTGCAATAATTATAATTCCAAGAAGGGCTAAAAACAATAATACTTCCTCACTCCACAAAATGATCATAAACAATCAATCAGATATCACAAATGTTGGGAAAAACACACTCAGGTTATGGAATACAAAGCACCTCAGCTATCCTATATGCTAGAGCTTACGTCTCGCAATACTCTGAACCTTGGAACTTTTTCTAAATCTGCCTAGTGAACTGTCGCCCAACTAGATCTACACCTTCTCACTAGAATGCATATGTCTATGACTTTCATAATGATCGGATGATGGCAAAATGAAACAAAGCTCGGTCAAGTTGTACTATTTCATATGTCTATGAAATCAACACAATCATCTAAGATCTCCTCAGCTTATTTCTCCTTTCGGTTTCCATAAGTGATGGGTTCCTTTCCACTGTCGTGCTCAAGAAACGATTTAAAACAAGATCAAAGATAAGTTCAGACATGCGAAACTCAGTTCTAACATATATTCAAACAAAAGGTACTTTGATCCATAACCCAAGTGCAAAAGAAATTAGTTCATGCTCGGTATTGAAAGGTTAACAGCCACAAGATCATTCATCATCTAAACTCAACAATGAAAGAAAACTAAATCAAACTATGCGATGATCCCCTGCTGCTTCAATGCCTTCTCGTCCAAGCTGGATTTCTATTCGTGTGTGTCTGTCTCTTCGCTCTCGTGCCCCTTTCAATCTGATAATCTCCCTTCTTCTTGGACAGCCCTCGGTTTTCTCACCCCTCATGGGATGCATCCACGTGTCGAGAAGTCACTATTTTACCCAGACAAAAGATCAGCTTCCTTTTTCGCCACCAATCCTTCCAGCAGACAGGATCAACAAAAGTTTCATCTTTGTCTAAAAGTGGTCCCGGAGAGAGAAAGTCTTCAGTCCTCTTGGCCATGCACTTCCGATGCTAAAGCATAACTCTAGGCAACATGCGGCAGGTGAGCTCCAGCATTCCGAACCTGGTCAAAACTTGTCCAAAACTTGCAAAAACTTATTAATATTTGCAAAATGTAAAGCACCCCAACTAATTTGCAACTGAACATAAATAAGCACAAAGGACCTTGATTTCAAAGCATCTTATTCGAAAACAACATCTAAAGTTCAGTAAAAAGGATCAAAAGATAACTCTAAATGAGAGTTATCAGCCATCAGCTTGATCATCGTGAAGACAAGAAGAAATAAAGACTCAAGCGACGAACTGATGACCTGACGACCACTTCAGCTTGAAACAATCCATTCAGATAAAATGGGAGATTTCACCAGCCGGGACAATCACCAATTTATCAGGTCAAGTTTCTTTTCACGAATAGAGACAAGACATGCCAGAGGAATCACAAGAGCTAGACTTAAGAAAAATTAATTTACTTAAAGTTAAAGTTCAAACGTCCAACTTTGTATTCCTCAGACTGGCGAGCCGTTCTGACACACTGCAAGATGTTGACATTCTGTGTCAGAAAAGGATGGAGCAGGTTGTAACTATTACAGGCATCTGCTGTAAGTTCGAAGAGATTTGGGAAGAAAAAGCTCTCAACTTCTGGAGGAGGAGGCTGCGTGGTGTGCCCACACTCTCAGTCTGAGTGATGAAGGAGAGCGAGACCCTGAGCGAGTGAGAAAGTGGACTGGTGGACATGGGCATTCACCAGCTTTCGATAGATCGTGAGGATAGATTGTAATCCTAAGGCTAGTATATTTTGGGTTACTGCCTGAAGAGAGGACGTAGGACAGTTGCCCGAACTTCTATAAATTCTTCTGTTATTTACTGCTTTATTTTATTCTGCAAGGATATAAAACATAACACCATCTTGTGTTGTAGTATAACCGAACTTGGTAATATCCAAACTTGCAGACAACAAACTTTTCAAAGAACTGAATTGGTTGATCACCACCAGTTTGTAAATTGCAGGAACTTATTCTTAATCTTTCGCTGCACATATTCAATAAACTTTGATCACGTAACCAACAAATATTATTAAAAAAACAAAAATATCAGGTGATATTGAGTTGGCGCCATGTAACACTTAACAATTAAATTAATATAGATAATAAATCTCCATAACAAAAAGTAAATTTTGTGATAATTTTTTTTATAATTTATTAAATGTGATGATATATTTCCTATTCATTATTTTAGTAAAAAGGTGACATAAATTTTTTTTATGAGTTAATAGAGTTTCAGTAATTAAGAAACTATCTACATCAGGTGTGCTGTCCTTTTTTCGATTAATGAATTGATAGAGATGAAAATTAAGGATTTTCGTCAATTATGAATTATGCAACATCAGTGTACATGAGTATGAGTTTGTAGTTTAAAATAGAATATATTAATTATAAATTTCATTTCTGATATACTTAATCTAATTGAAACACAAATGTAGTAGACAGACAGATGCAATGCACTTCAACTATTTAGGTAGTGTACCACACATCAAATTTTCTATTCCACAGTGGTGTCTCATTATCTCAATTAATACTAGTTTTAGTTAATATTTTTACGAAATAAATTAAATATAATACAAAATAGTACTCTAATTAATTTTTAAGAACAAAAATTAAAATTTTATAAGAACATACTAATAATGAATTAATTAACTTTAATAATTAAAATTTAGTTAAAAACTGAAAAATAATTACTAAAAAATATTATATACCCCAATTAGGTGGGATCGATGAACCCTATAGATGAACTTATAAAATTAATCCAAATTATAATAAATTAAAATTATAAAAAAAATAAATAAAAATTAATAATTTCAATAGTAGAATATGAAAATCAATGAGACAGAGAATTTCAATTACATGTACTCGAATCAATTCCTCTATCCCATAATGACGTCTTACGTGCTATCTATTTTCATCTTATATGTATAACTTAACACTTGAATATTAATAATTAGGATTATTAATACTGAAGTAGACTTGGATTTGGTCTGAATCTATCCACATTGTATTAAAATACTATTGTATCCATAAGCCATTTTTTGGTTCAATCCAATTGAATTAATAATTTAAGATTAAATTGGCATCTCTAAGTTACAATCACATAATCTATATATATCATTAAAAAGTACATTAAACCCACAAATACATTAAAAAATATATATATCATTTGGCATATATAAAAAGTACAATTTATTACCATTAAATTATTAGGACACACAACACATAACATGACATCAAAATCTATGTAGATAGATGAGAATCCAAGTCTAAACGACCACGACTTTGGCAACAAGGCGAAGAGCATTTTTCTTATGCATTGCCAATCCAACCTGGTAATCGAAATCAACATCCTCTTCCTTCATTCCAGCAGGGAATTCCCAGTCGAATTTGTAGAGCAAGTTCACCAACGCGAGCTCGGTTTCAGCCATCCCGATCCCATATCCAGGGCACCCTCTCCGCCCTATCCCGAACGGGATCAGCTCCGGAGTGTTACCCCTGAGGTCGAAGTCAGTCCCCATGAATCTCTCCGGCATGAACTCATCTGCATCTTCCCACGCCTCGGGGTCCCTTCCAACTGCCCATGCGTTGATGAACACCGTAGTTCGAGCTTCAATCTCGTACCCATTTATACTGCAGCTGTTCATAGTCTCTCGAGGGATCAGGAGTGGACCTGCTGGAAATAATCTGAATGTCTCTTTCACCACCGCCCTGAAGTAGGGCAGCTTCTCTATGTCTTCTTCATCGATGAAATCTTTCTTTCCCCCGAGATCCCTTATCTCTGTCTGCACTTTCTTCATCAGCAATGGCTTTGTCATCAACGAAGCCATCGCCCACTCTAATGTTGCTGCAGCCGTTTCGCTGCCACCGGTTATTATATTCTGCAAAAAGACTACAATTAATTCTTTGTATCTATATTTTTTACAAATGTTGAAAATAATAACTTTTTTTTTTACATATTAATTATTGCATGTCTTACCTGAGCGTCCGACTAGTTCTAAATAGCCATGATGAAATCATATATTAAATTGTGAAATTACCACGATGAGGGCTTTGATGTGGTCGAGTGTGAAATTGATTGAAGATGATCCATCTCTCATAATTCCAAGTAATCTATCAATGGTGTCTCCTTCCATAGATTGAGGCCTGTTTGGATCCATGTGCTCTTTAATCAGTTCATCACACAGACTATCCATTTTCCTGAAAATCTTCTCCAGCTTAGCAGACATTCCAGAGAGCCGGTCGATCCATCCCAACGGAGGCAAATAATCCCTCACAAAGAAACCACCAGTAACAGGCTGAGATTCATGAAG